>PVJX010004786.1:6547-91215 GCA_004027295.1 Dolichotis patagonum
CAGTGAACTACACATCTTGTGAAAAGATTGACTATGTTATTTAGTATGAGCTCTCCATATGCAAAGATAAGGACAACCATTTGGAAGAAAACAAGAGACAATATGACAGATAGTGAAGATCTCTGGTTGTCTTGCTTTGAAATTTATGCTTTCTTATGTCCCATTCTGTTCTGTTTTGTTGTGTTTAATTTTACTCCCTGTCATGGTTTATGTCGGTGGCCCCCAGGCCTCATGTATTTGCATTGTACATTTGTGACTGGTTCATTGTCTAGTGCTTGGATTGATGGTGTCAGTGCTACACCCTCCTAAGGGGTGGCGCCAGAATGTGATGTAATGGCAAGAAGAAGGTGTGTCTCTCTCTCTTGCCGGTTTCCGCCTTGCTGTTTGCAGCCGCCATGAACTGTGGCCCCACCATGCCACCCTGACTTGGAGCCAACCGAGTATGGACTGAAACCTCCAAAAACTGTAAGAAATAAACCTTTCCTTTCCCAACTTTGGGCATCAGGTATTTTGTCTCAGCAATGAGTAAAAAGTAACTAAGACAGAATTTGGTACCGAGGAGTGGGGTCATTGCTGTGACTATACCTGACCATGTTTTTTGAGAGGCTTTGGAAATGGCTTGTGAGCAGAGTTTGGAAAGGTTCGGACTTGTCACCTGGATGCATAGAGCTGGAGCAGCTTAGAGGCTGTTCTATAGAGAAGATTCTGGTCAGAGCTCAAGAGACCAGAAGGCTGATAGAAAGCCTGATAGTAAAGACCAGGCTTGCCAGGTTTCTGCTGGGAAGGAGGACTGCATTGGTTGTTGGACTCCCTATGACATGTGTTATGGCTTGGCAGAAAGTTTGTCTGCATTTTGCTCGTGCCCAGAGACTTTGCCTGAGACTGAGATTAAGGGTAATGGACTGATTAATCTGGCAAAGGAAATTTCAAGGCAGTCAAATGTTGAGGCTGTGGCATGGCTATTGTTGGGGGCTTTTACCCAGCTTTATGTTGCTAATCAAGAGCAAAGAGCCCAGCAGGATAATTTAAAACACTGTGTGTCTGGCCAGAAGGAAAACTCCAGTAAAGCTGTGGATTGTAAAGATAGTGCCGAGACTTGGATTGCTGAGAAGGAACAGAGAGATAAGAAAGATGGTCACCGGGCATCCTAGGAAGCAGCGGGTCTTCAACCTTTGCAGCCTCCAAACTGCAAAGGTGAAAGAATTTTCTCAGATGAGAAAGCTTCAGAGTACCATGCTCCAGAATGGCACAGGAGGCCACATGAGGTTCCAGAATGGCAGCAACATAGAAAAGCTTTTCTTCACAATCAGGAAAACAGAGCCCAGCAATCCAGGCACTGGACCCCTATAGTCAAGAGAGAGAAAAGCCCGGCTACTGCTCCAGCTGGCAGCAGACCTTGGTGGCATCCACATGGTGCTGATTTTAGGTGCAAGGAAAATGCACAAATTCTGAGGGTAAGAAGGCTTCCACATCGATTGCAAAGGTGGGAGGCCAAGCGGTGTGCCCCTGAGAGGGCAATATGTAAAGATGTAAGTTTGAAGCCAAAGGTGCAGTGGAGACCCCAGAAGTTTGGAAAAGCCAAGAACGTGGATCATCCGAGGAAAGCTGCCAAAACTGAGCAGAGAAGGTTTAAGAGAAAAGCTGCGGGAGCTGAAATCCCTAGAAGTGCCATGGGGGTGGAATCACCCAAGCCTTTTGGAGCTTGCAACCAGATTGCTTCAAATGCTGAGCATGGAACTCTAGGACTTAATGTTCGCCCTGCTGGATGTTAGACTTGCTCTGTTTCCAATGCTTTATATTCCCCCATTTGTAACTTTTGGAATGGTGATGTTTATTTTGTGCCTTTGTATTTCAGAAATGTTTAACCTTGTTTCACTTGTACAGGGGGTTACAGTTAAGAGTTTGCCATAGATATTGGAGGAGACTTGAGACTTGGACTTCTCAGCAATGCTGAAAATGTTAGGACTTTGGCAACTCTTGGAGATGGACTAAATGTCTTTTATATAAAGGTAATACAGGAGTCTCTGGGGGCCAGGGGTGGAATGTCATGGTTTATGTCAGTGGCCCCCAGGCCTCATGTATTTGCATTGTACATTTGTGACTGGTTCATTGTCTAGTGCTTGGATTGATGCTATCAGTGCTACACCCTCCTAGGGGGTGGAGCCAGGATGTGATGTAATGGCAGGAAGAAGGTGTGTCTCTCTCTGTTGCCGGTTTCTGCCTTACTGCTTGCAGCCGCCATGAACTGTGGCACCGCCATGCCACCCTGCCTTGGAGCCAACTGAGTATGGACTGAAACCTCCAAAAACTGTAAGAAATAAACCTTTCCTTTCCCAACTTTAGGCATCAGGTATTTTGTCTCAGCGATGAGTAAAAAGTAACTAAGACACTCCCTTTAAAATAAAAAAAAAAAAATTAAAAAAAATTTTTGGAGATTATTAATTGAAAAATGTGTAGTACGACAAGAAGTACTCTACACAGCCAAAAAATCTGTTCTTAAAAATTTTTCAAGTCAGAATGTGTGATTAGGAAAGATGAAAAAAAAAAAAAGGAAGGATGAGACATGTAACATATCTATAATATATAATATTCTCCTTTGATTTTTGAGAAAAGAACCATATTAATATTTTTGCATTAAGCTATTGTTATTCTCCAATTTTTATGAAATTTTGTTTTATTTTTCATAGAAGAGTACTTTTTAATTTTATTAATATCTTCTTTTATTACATTAAATAAAAATAATAAAAAATTTGAAGTGAAAAAATGTGAATATTCATACCAACAAGGATAAAATCAAGGTTTTATTGTTAAATAAGCTGTGGAAAAACTTAAATATTTTTCCAGTTTTAGAACTTCAGATAAAGAACTGAGGACCTTTATTACAAAATATATTTGAATGCAATAAGATGTCACTGTGATTATCATGAAAAACATAACCCAGTAGGGTATTATAAAAGCTTCTGGATGTTCCTTCCACTATATTTTGTGGTCCAAACTCAAAATCTTAAGTACTTTCTTTCTTTTCTTTTTTTAAAAAAAAGCATGGGACAAACTCAGCAGCCAAGGGGAAGCTCAGAGGCCTTCCTCTACACCCAGAAGAACTCAGTAGTCCAGAGGACCCTCAGCCACCTACCCTGTACCCGAGGAACTCAGCAGCCAAGGGGAGCCTTGGCCATCCCTGCCCTGCACCTGGATGACCTCAGCAGCTGAGGGGAGCTTCAGCCACCCTCACCAGCACCCAAAAGACTTCAAGAGATAACCTGCTCCTCCTCCATATTCAGGCGACCTCAGTAGCCCACAAGACTGTATGACCCCTTCTACCACCTGCAGTACCCTGGTGGGCTGGTGGGAGCCTCAGAAATCCTTATCCCCACACAGAGGACCTCAGCAGGCCAGCAAGAGTCCCCCCCAAGCAAAGGACCTCTGTGGGTCAACAGGAGTCTCAGTAACCTTCCCCAATTCAGAGGACCTTGGTGAGCTGGCTAGAGTGTGGGTGAGCCCTTCTTCCATACAAAAAACCCAAGATGGGCTAGCAAGAGTGCTGGCAAGTCCTCCTTCCACCTGGAGAAACCCAACTGGGCCTATGAGACCCCCAGTGACATACTAGGGTCCCGGCTGGGGCACACACTATAGACAGATGGGTCTGGCATCCTGGAACAGCCTGAAGCCACCGTAACAATATGAGCTAAGGGCTGGTTTACATCAATACTCCTAGGCTAGTCAGCCTAGGAAGAATATAGGACTAATACAACTAGCCCACACAAAGAATTCAGGTGACTAGCTCCTCCTCTACCCAGGAACTGGGTGACCATCAGCCACACAGTAGGACCCTAAGACACACACAATGGACAGTTGAGACTAGCAGTATTGAAAAGACCAAAATATTAACCCAAGAGGTAAACATGACAAAAGGCAAAAGCAAAATGCAACCTCAAATGCTCATCCAGAACAAGTACAGGAGACATCGAAATAGAGGTCACTGGCAGTCACACATCTGAAATTTCTGAAAAGATAGCAAGTGAAATAAAGAAACAAATCCATGAGGCTATAGAGAAAATCAGATTAGAAATAATCTCTCAGGTAAAGAAAGAAATAACAACCTTAATAAAGGAATTGCTCAGTATAGCTAGGAAAGACATATATAAAAAAGTACAGGAGCATGGGAAAATAATGGAAACCTTGAAAGAACAATATAGGAAAGAAATAGAATGCATGAAACAAATTCAAAGAGATATCCAGGAAATTAAAAATTCCACTGAAAGCTGGAAAAACCATTTTAACGAAAATGAGGATAGACTTTCAGACCACCATGAAAACAGGATGGCAGCAAGCAATCAAGAAAGGAAAAAACTCTTAAAAATAATAAGGAACCATGAAATGACAACAGCTCCAAGATGATACAAAGAAAAACAATATAATACTTACAGGTATCAATGAAAATGCAGGAGTCAACACAAATGACATAAAAACACTATTTGCAGAAATGATAGTAGAAAATTTCCCAAGCATGGGAAAAGAATGTGACATATAGATAAGTGAGGCATATAGAATTCCAAACAGCCATAACCAAAATAAATCTATACTCAAGACATAATAATCATATCTCAGGGTTGTAAGAGCCCAACAAACTCAATCTCCTCACTTTACACATGACAAAGCTGGACTTTCTCAGTGTGACAGTGCCAGAATAAAAGACTCAAGGTCTTCCACATGTCTTAAAATCTGTGGCTGAATCACTATTCTATAGACCCTTCTTCTATCTCTGTGCTTTACCCTGGATTACGAAGCTGGATAAACTTCCTATGGGGTTCATCCTTATTGCTCTAATGCATAGTCAACTATCCATTCCAACACATGTGTCCTTTTCCTTTGTTTTTCAACTCATCGATTCAACATCTAGAGCTTGCTCTCTCTTTTCTTGGCTGTATGAGAATTGGGCACCTTGCCTCTTCCTGTCTTTTTGTCCTGTGTGTTTTCTTCAATAGTGTAGGTTTGGGTTACCAGCTGCACCTACCACTGTTACCAATGACCTCCCTCATCTCCTGAGCCTTTCTGGAGGAAAAAACCACAGTAGAAATATGGGACCTTAGAAATATCCAGACTTTTTCTGTTGAAACTTGGGCCCCAAATTCCTTCTGGCAAGTTCTGCTATTACTCCAGCCTGGCCACTGCCTAGGTTATGTTTTATTTGTGGAGTCTTTTCTGTCCAGTTCAATGAGTATATCCTGAGTGTGTATATCCCTTGCAACACCATTCAGTGTCTCTCATAGTTAACCAAAGAAGGAAGACTTCTCTTTCTACCATATAGAAAATATATATCCTAGTAAAACACTGTAACTATCTGGGCTTTCTAATTAAGAAGGGCCAGGAGCCATGTTTTGTAAAATTCTATATGCCCATAGGGTCTCCCAATGCTGATACACATACTTGATTGACGTATGTTAAAATACATCATGACAAGATAGACAAGAAAAACAGAATGCTAAAAATAAATAAAGTTGAAAAATGGATTTTTTTCCAGGCTTTTAGCTAAATTATGTGAAACACTGAGTTAAATACTAATGGTATATGACAGCTTTTAAATTTCAAAGTATATTCCAGAATTACATCACTGCTAAAAGCCACAAACATATCTGGCCTTAGATTTGTGAAAACTAAATAGAGGTTTATGGTGAATTGGATGGAAATAATTCTACCAAAGAATCCAGATGGCATCATAAACCACAACAGAGCAGATTGAGTGGTCTATGAAGTCATTCTTTTTTGTTACCACACACTGAAATGTACAATACATTTACTATTTAATGAATGCCACATTATTGCAGAATCTTGGAAATAAGACAAAACTAAAATGGTAAAATTTCATTTAACCAAAAACAGTTTCAACTTTCACATGTATTTTTAAAATGTGTATGGGATGGTTCAACAAATCATTCTGAAGTCAATATAAACAAAAGCTATCACAAAAAAATTTATATGTATGTCCTTCAAGTACTTGGTAGACATTTACTTCATGGGAGCTGGTGATGTTCCTTCTATGAAGTGACACAAGCAAGGAAGCTATGTTGCAGACTTAGTATAACTGATAAGCAACTCTGTCACCTTGAGCAAAACAACCCTTTTAGACCTCAGACTTCCATTGTGGCTCAGACTGCCACTGATCAAGGAGCCTCAATTAGCCACCACAATCCCACAATTGGTTTTCAAGGCTGACTTGTGAACGACAAACAAGGCTTGCACTCTAAACCCCTCTCTGAGGCCTGTAGCCACCGCTGAACTCGCTTTAAGATACTCCTTCTTACCTGGTGGTTTCAGGATTCAAAATAAAAAGTACTTGCTTCTGAATATATTATGGGACTTTTTTTTCTCCCAGTACAGGGAATCAAACTCAAGGCCTCATGCTTCACAAACAGTCATTGTGCCACTGAGCTCTATCGCTGGCCCAGGATTCTTGTCTGAAAGAGTTTGAAGCCCTTTTAGGTGAACATCTGTTACCTTCTTTCTAGCCTTATTGATCCTTCATTTGACAACACCCCGATTTTCCTTTGGGTAACTCATTCCTCTCACACCCTCTGCCAGATGGATTTGGTGTAGTTATGCCCTGCCTCCTTCACCCTCACCCTAGTTCCAAGAGTAGGTCTGGAATAACATAAGCAACACCAATGCTTTCTGTTGTTTTTTAAAATGTATGCTGAATAGTTGAAAAACAATCATTCTGACATCAAAGTGACCACAATTTAACATGAAAATATTGACCATTTCTGGCCCCATTGATTGTATGATGGGAGTATAACATAAATTGAGAACATTAGGCAGAAAATATTTGGTGGGGCCTCTGAGAAAAGGAGCATTAATCTCTTTTTCACAAGCTATAAAAGACCCACCTCTTCCTCAGGCAG
Source organism: Dolichotis patagonum (assembly GCA_004027295.1). Taxonomy (NCBI): domain Eukaryota; kingdom Metazoa; phylum Chordata; class Mammalia; order Rodentia; family Caviidae; genus Dolichotis; species Dolichotis patagonum. The sequence goes on from PVJX010004786.1 coordinate 13,447, forward strand.
TCTAGTACAAGGTAGTAAGCCAAGCCTTTGCCACCCTATTTGGAGAACCTGGAGCTGGCAGAGACAGTACTGGAGACAGCTCCATGAAGCTGCCATTTCAGAAGACAGGGCAGAGAGACCCTATCATTACTGAGACTTCTGTGCAGCTGAACTAAGTCTTATCAGAAACAAGACTAACTTTTTCTTGTTTTGTAAGTTGACAATTTCCCTTTACTGTTCCCTTTATTGTATTTGTTATGATGCTGGATTTCAGAGCTGTACTCTTCATGATGAACACTGACTGACCGCTTCATTCACTCATGAAATACTCAGCATCTATCAAGAGATCGGAACTTGAGCACACAAAGGTAAATAGGACACTCTCAGGAACTCACTATGGTTTGGCTGGGCAACAGAAAAAAACACAATTGCAAAAGATCTGTCTCCCCATATCTTATTATTTGCATTTGAGTTTTGTTCTTTATTTATGCTTTTGGTTTCTTCTATAAAAGAAATCAAGATATTTTGCAAACTGGATGGTGACTAAGAGATGGGAGGGGAGGAGATGAAAGAAGAATGAGATGTGCTATGTACATAAACCAACTCCCCATGAGGAATGTTATCATTCTGTACTGCAAACATGTACCAACAAAAACTGAGGAAAAAGAAAAACTGATAAGTGCAACCAAAAAGATAAATATGAAACATAATTATTAAATACAATGTTAGTAACACAGGAAACAATAAACTATACTTTGCTAAGTTAGGCTTCTTAGAAGTGATGTCTGACCTGACTTGTGAGGACTGGAAGATTTATGAGGCATGGTGAGGAAGTGTCTTCCAGACAAAAAAAGCAACACATTCGGAGAAGAGAGTTATGAAAGAGCACAGTTTTGGGAAACTATATATTTTGGCATTTACGAAGCAAGGTAGAGAGCAGCAGAAATTATAGTTGGAGCAGAAAAGCCTCCAAACCCATGTTAAGGAGTATGAACTTGAATTTCAAGACAATGTGGAGCCACTGACACATGCTTAACAGGGGGCGTAAAGTGATCAAATCTGCTTCAACAAACTACATTCTAGCACCTCTGTGAATAGACAAAAGGGATGGGGGTATGACCAGAGAAGGGGAGGCGTTGGGAAATCACTGAAACAGTTAGCAGAACGATGTTGAGGCCTTAAAGTCAGGCACAGCACTAAGGTGGAAGAATGGAGGGGACGAAGGGTGAACTAGAGGAATTTAAGGAAGCTGGAAAGCAATACTCTCAAGTTTCCAGATGGTTTCTCATGCCCTAGGGCAGTGGTGGTGAACCTATGGCAACAGAACCTGTGGCATGTGTGGCTGTTTGCTATCACTGAAAGCTCTAAAAGGTTCACCATCACCGCTCTAAGGAGAGAACAAAAAAGAGCAGCTGCGAGCTATCATTATTTCTTGTGATCTGGTTTCGAGTATAATTTTGTGAGTTGATAAAATATTCTCTAAGCACAAAATTTATTAATGTTAGAAAGCACATACAGGCACTTTTCAGGTTGAAATGAGGTTTGACTTGGAACTGAGGCAATAGGTTGACCTAGCAGGTGGACACAAAGAGCAAAATAACTGGGAATCTGGAAGACAATATTCAGAAGCTGGATTCTAGGGGGGCATGGCCTTGAGCAACAGCCTACTCACCTCTGCTGGCTCAGCCTTGGAGGCCAGCCTCGGGGTCATAGTAGCTAGCTGACAGTTCCTGACTCAGCCAAGCCCTCCTGACAGTGGGACAATGAGGTCTGGCCAGGCTGACATGCCCAGTGTAACTGAGCTGGTTACTGGCAGGACCCAATCTGAGAAGCTGCCTCAGTCACATGGCCCTTCATCAGCCACTATGAGGTAAGAACCCACCAGGTGCAGGGGAGCTCAGTGCCTCCCTTTACTCTGTAACATGTTTAGTTACTCAGTCATCAGCACTAAGACAAGAAGTCAGTCATCAGGCACAGCCTTGAACTTTTAGGGCTTGGGATTATGGTGTACTCGGTGTCCTGTAACTACTAGGCTCCCGAAGTATTTCCAAAGCAACCGAAAAGCCTGTGTCTGTACAAAAGGAAGGACACAGGAAATTCCCAAACGGGTCACACCCTGACTTTGTAACAATAAAGAGGTATGTTTATGTTCACAATGTAAATAACAATTGAGTTATTTATTTCATTCCAAACACTGGCTATTAGAATGTCATTAATTTGCTTTAAAATGGAGAAACAACAATATATTACAATATGTTACTACCGTATGTTATAAGGAAGCCTTAGCTCTAGTAACACAGAAAGAAATAATTGAGGTTTAGGGCGGAATTTAAGAGATTAAGCTATTTGAAATACTTTAATAAGCATGTCTAAATCTACTGATACACTATAAAGACATCTACACATTCACTGAAACAGCCACATCAGGATTTCTATTACAAAGAATTTATATTTTTTTTATTAAAATATTTCACTCATTTAGGCTTTCTTTCAGAGTTCATTAGACTAAAGAAAAAGGCATATATACATTGGTCATGTTCTGAAACTGTATGTTAAAACACAAGTTATTTCTGAAACTGTATGTTAAAACACAAGTTATAATACTTACTTTACAAAATGAAACAAAACTCCACGATTGCTTTTATATTGTTTACAAACATTTCTCTTAGAATTTCTTAGGAATTGAGGATTGACAGTGAATGCACTAAATTTAGAGGTCTCAGGAAGTTGTGTACAGCTTGTCTACTACATGAAGTTAGCACCCCACCTTGTGGAAAGTAGCAGGCAGTGTAAGTAGAGGCTTGTCAACTTAGCTTCTGAGGTTCTGATTTGTAAGTCCTGAAGTCGCCAAACTGTAATGATTCATACACAAACCAAAAATGCAACCCTTTCAAAAAACACAAACAAACCAAACGAATTCCTATTTATTTCAACAACATCAAAATATTTATGCTTCCAAAATATAAGCATATCAGTCTCAAAATATTGGTGACTGTGGTATCCGGGATCTTTAGTAAATAAGTATTTCATATCAATAAGTTGTTACTTCCATTGGAGCTATACTGTTCTGAATGTCATTTGTATACCCGAATTGACTCCTTTTCTTGTTCTTTCTGAAGTTTTTGGTATCTTTATCATTAGTTTTGAAATTGTAGATGATTTATCTCACTGTGACTACAGATTAATTAGGGTAAGGATAGTTGTTTCAATTTGAAGGTCATGTCCTTCTAGTTCTGGGAATTTATCCTGGTTCATCATTTTGTTTTGTTTGTCTTGAACTTTTCTCATGTTTCCTTGTTCTTTCTGGTTAGTAGACCTTCAAAATCTAGTTTAATTGTGTAATCTTATTTTTCTCTATTTTTTAACTTGCTGTATTTTGTATTGGAGTTATTTAATGTAATCTTTCCAGTTCTTTGTGGACCTTATCTCTTTCTTTCTGGCAATCAAAATGTTAATACGCCAGTATTTATCTGGATTTAAAAAATCTTTTTTAAAAGGTTTTAACTGTTCCCTCCTTTCTCTGAAAATAATTATTTTAAGTACCTCCCCACCACCACCACACACATGCAAACATACCCAGCACTGCTCTTTTTTCTGATTCTTTTTCTCAAAGTTCCTTTTGCTGATTGTAGTTTTGGTTTCTCTATGGTACGGGTATTCCTCATATCGCTGACAATCTGTAGATATTGGTTCAAACCAGTCATTTTTAAGGGGGGCAGTTTTGAATTGTCATAACGGTGACAGAGTTGTGGAGAACATGCAGTAATACCTACTAGATGGGGTTAAACATCTGACCATACTGGACATTTTCCCACAACAAAGATTTTTTGGCTCAAAATGTCAACAGTGGCAAAACTGAGAAGTCCTGATTCTTATTAATGAATGAGGCATTAAGGGGCAGACTATAGCCCTTATCTAGTATTGCAAGCGCCTGGGATCAGTCTCAAGTACTGCAAAAACAAACAAGCAACAAAACTTTCTCCAGGTAGACAAACTACTCCAAACATATAAAAACCTTTCCAAATTCAATAAAAGAAAATCATGCCTAACAATAACACGATATTTTCCAAAAATGAAATGGAGTGGCCCTGAAGCAAGGCCAGCACATTGCTAGAGCTGCTGGTTTCAAACGGGAGCCTAAAGAGAATTCTTTCTGTGGTCTGTTGGCCATTTCAGAACTTTGGAAATGGAATGGTCAATTCATCAGAAAGAAATAGCAGGTGAGTATGGCAGACTTTCGGCGGCCCGAGGGAGGGAGACCCTGGCACGTCGGGACCTGCACAGTGCGGTTGACTCGGGGTGCCGGGAGAGCAGGGGGCTCTTCCTGTCTCTGGGGGGGCGGCTGTGGTCCTGCCTGCATGTGGGCTGGGGGTCGGACGTCTCATGTCGTCCTGTCCCCCATCCCGTGTTCCCCCTCCCCCCTGCCTAGCAGGTGGGAGCCAGTGAACTACACATCTTGTGAAAAGATTGACTATGTCATTTAGTATGAGCTCCCCATATGCAAAGATAAGGACAACCATTTGGAAGACAATGAGACAATATGACAGACAGTGAAGATCTCTGATTGTCTAGCTTTGAAATTTATGCTTTCTTGTGTCCCATTCTATAGTTTTGTTGTGTTTAATTTTACTCCCTTTTAAAATAAAAAAAAAATTAAAAAAAAATGAAATGGCGAAATCTTTTTCCGTTCCCCCCATCCTCACTCCCACCCCAAGCGGTGTTATTCTGTGACACTAGAAATCTCCATGCTAAGGGCCATTCTAAAATTCAGTCAACTGCCTGAGTCCAAGTTCAAAATCTCAACGTTCAGCAATGTGCTGCCACCTGGTGGCAGCATGAAGAGGTGGCTTTGACATAGACTAGGATGGCCGCTAAGGAAAAAAGTACAGTACAATAGCAGAAATTTAACACACTAAGGGACTTTTTAGGACAGTTCTTCACTTTTATGGCATAAGAAGAAAGAGAAAGTGAGATGGAGAAGAAAGGGGAAATAGAGAAGAAAGAGGGGGACAGGAAGCAAGTGTGCTGTATTTAAGGTTTTAAATAGTGCAAGGACAGGCTGGGAAGTCCCTTTGAGTGCCAGGAGTTTCTAGGTCCTCTAGCCACAACAGAGGCTGTTGATTGGTCTGGGTGACATAAAACACTACAGAGACAGTCCAAGACAGGGATGCTCCACTTAGGGACTTTCCAGGGTAAGTGACAGCAAAGCAACTTTATTTTTAAAATTGCTCACAGTAAAAACTTTGAAGTCATGTTTGATTCTTTTCTTCAAATTTCATATCTAATCTGCCAGGATATTATATTAACTCTATTTTCAAAAACATATACAGAATCAACTGTTTCCTTCCTATAGCCTCCCAGATGGATTCCCTGATTTCACCCTTTTTTGCATGTAACACAAGCAAGTGAGAATGATCTGTGTAAAGCAGCAGTTAGATAAGGTGCTCCTCTGAGCAAACCTCCCAGTGGTCCCTCCACCTCAGAGTAGCAGGGGCAATATAACATGTCCTGCAGTGCCCTCTGTTACCTGGCCCTTCCCACCCTGTCGTTTCTCCCTCTACTCATTCTGCACCCGGACTCAGGACACTGCCATTCACTCACACTTGGGCTTTTCTGTAGGCTGTTCCCTGTACCTGAAATGCTGTTTTCTAGCCAACCCCATCTTCTTCCAGTGTCTATGAGCAGCTGAAACTTCCACTCCAGCAAAATCAGCCCCCTCTCAGCCCCACTCCCAGGCTTATGTAGCCCTCCCACAGCAGTGATACTCTTTCAGCGAGCCTCAGTACCTTGCTTTGCACTCTGCGTAGTGTGTGTCTTTTCATCGGACTCAAGCTCAGTAAGCACCATGATGGCAGGGTATTCCTGCCTGGCTTTGTTCACTGATGCACTGTAAGTTTGGAGAAACTGAAAATATGAGTTTTTAAATTTCTGGTATGGTTTACAATGCCCTCTGTCATTTGAGACTTTTCTAAACTTCTGCTGTCTTTCTTATTTCTAGATACACTTATTTATAGAATACATGACTTTATTTCTTTTTAAATAGTAATACCTCTTATTTTACCTTAGGTGAAAGGTCAAAATAAAAACAAACGACCAGAGGCAATTAGTTATTCTTATTTTGTATTGTATTGTATTGTATTGTATTGTATTGTATTGTATTTTTTGGTACCAGGGATCAAACTCACAATCTCATGCTCGCCAGCCAGGCACTTATGCCATTGAGCTAAATCCCCAGCCTTGGTTTTGATTTTAGAGGTAATGTCTCTTAGCAGCATTGACTTTTGGTTCTATATACACTTTTTCATATTAAGGAAATCACTAAAAATGTTAGACTAATTTGTGCAAAGCAATGTTTTAGGAAGCTAAATGTGGAATGTCCTAGATATGAATGTGATTCAGAGAAGGCCTGAATATGAATGTGATTCAGAGAAGACCAACAGCAGCATTTACAAAGTTTCTATATAAATAAGTCTCTCAGTACTAAAATTATTTGAAAATATGAATTGAGGATATGGCTTTTATTTATAAGCCAAAAAACCCCCACAACAAAACAAAATCAGTTTTGGATGTCTATTACATTAGTTTCTACCCTCATATATTCATACTGTCCTAATTTCTAAGAGTACTACAAAACAGGAATTCGACAAGCTGTCAGAATGCTACAGTAAGAAGTGGTAGACAGGTCCTTTAGCAAGTTATTTAACTTGGGCTTATTTGTTTTTATGTTTATTTTCCAATCAAAGTAATATCCATACTCACTGTAGAAAACTTGAACAGTTATAAGAATATTCAGAGAATGTAAGTATGTATCCTTACAGTAATTAGTGAAAAACTAAGAACAAGGAAATGTTAACATCATTATTATAGAATACCAGGCAATCATTAGAAGGTAGACCTAATCTACCATTATAGAGAGCTATAAGGCAGAGTGTTTGGTTTTTGTTTTGGTGGTGCTGGGAATTCAAACAAGGTCTTACACATGACAGGCAAGTGCTTTACCACTGAACTATAATCTAAGCCCAAGGTGTAGCGTAGTAGACAATACACAGGGTGTAATTTATAAACCAGCTCTAATCTGCTCCCTCTGACAAACCTCCAACACTATGTGGTTACCTATACATGTGTACATGTAATTCAGAATACCTGATTATACTCATACATGTACCAGGAGAAGGAAAGCACAGGCAGGAGAGAACTTCAGTTGATACAGTGGTTACATTTAGAGAATGAGTCTGCAGTGATGACAGAGAACTACTTCTACCTTTATAGCCTTATGACTAAAGTTTTAAAATCAAGAAGCAAATACACAAAAAAGAAAAAAAATTAGAAAGAATAGATAAGAGGAAAAAACCAGAAAAATGCACATTGCCAGTTAATTCTGGGGTATATTCCGTGAACACACGGTGAACTGTCTGATTAGCATAGTGACTTGTATGAAATCAGCGCTCAGTTTATAGTCATATAACATACAGGGCTCACTCATGGTGTGACAGAAGTTAAAAGGAGTTAAGGATCGGTTGTCAAGAGAGAAGCTGCGAGGGACAAAGCTGAGATTCAAAGGCAAATAAAATGTACACTGCAATGCCTGAGCCTCATTTCCTTCCATATCTTGCAGAGCAGGAGGTTGGAAAATACAGCCCAATGAGAAGACAATTGCTCTCTATAAAGAAAGTTCTACTCTGAGTTACCACTTACCTTTATATAGCTCTGGTAATTGGTTCTATTTGGGAAGGTTACTATCCAATTTTTACTGGAAGATATGACTTTAGCTACTCTTTACTTTAGAACTAATCCCAGTGGAAATTGCTTTTTCTTTAGGAGGATTTCAAGATATTTTTTCATGTAAGTAATTTCACAGCCAAAGGGATTTGTTTTTTTTGGATAGAGGATGGCTTTGCTCTTCACACTTTTCTAGTCTCATTTGCTGTTGGTCAAGGGAAGCCTGTTTCTCATAAAAATGTAAACCACGTGGAGAAACACAGGTTAAATAGTAGAGTTAAAAAATATACCAGGGATAATTATTTCTCTTTATTCTTGTGTAATTATAACTAGGGTGAATTAAAACATATAAAAGATATTAAATACCATTAAAAATAAACTGAATCAAGGGAATCAGGAGAAATTTTGAGGAAGATTCTGCAATAAAAGTAGGCCATTTCTAACATTTAATTAGTAAAATGATGTGTTTAGTTTAAAAATTTGGCTTAAAATATGATAAATACTAACATTAATTTCTCTACAAACCATGAAAACATTTAACAATTTATTAAATAATTCCAATTCAGAATAAGCAATAAACCAAATAAGAGAAAATTCCAGTTACCTGAGTAACTCGAAGTTATTAATGCAGTAATTTGTGTCTTCTGATTTCTGGGAAGTTCTTTATGTTTTTGGAAGATCAAGCCTACGCTGAAATGTAGGTTTTGGTTTCTCAGCAGGACCAAATGTAAATCAATGCACTTTTGTTCCTGATGTGGTCAGAGTGATAGGGATGACACTCTGCTCAAGTATACAAAATAGTTACTGTACTATTAATGCTTTATCATGGTGCACATTTTCTAGTTCACTACGTAAGTTTAAAAAATTAAATCATCCCAAGATAGTTCAAGGCCTGTAGCACAGAAGTACTACTGATAGCAAGGAAATTGCAGTTGCCAAGGTTACATCAGAAAATAAAAAGTTAGGAAAATTGGAGGGAAGAATGCCATTTGCACAAATGGTAGAGAACAAGCATCCACAGGGTACATCAGGACTTTTATTAGGAACTAAATTTGACTTTGCTTCTGATAGAATGGCAATAGAAACTAACTTAAAATAGAAACTTTCTTCTATAAGTCAATTAAAATGTTCTAAGAAATATAATAATATATTATTTTACCTGAACTGTGAAGAAAAGGAAAATGCCCACATGCCAGAAACAAGAAGCAAATCACAAGGAAAAGAAGCCTGTGACACTGAGGTATGGGCAAGGAGGCATAGCCTTGGGTTAAAAACCCTGCAGGTTAGGGAAGGGAGGTCTACAAAGGAACAACAAACTGACCGATAACAACCCCCACCCCCATGGTACACAAACAGTGGTGAGTTAAGATTATATAACTGTTGATACCATCCTAAGATTTAATTATATTAAATAAAGATACTTGAGATAGATAATGAAAATATACTCTACACTCTTTTTTGGTCTCTTCTTTTTCTCATTTCTGATATTTCTTGATTCTTCTCTCTCATTCTTTACCATTTTACCCCAAGAATTTCGTTAGCTTCACTTCTGGTCCACAAATAAGTTCTTCAGCTATATTTAACCAGGCAATTACTAACTTGGAATTTTTAAATGTGATAATCTTTTTGTTTCAATTTCTAAAAAATCTTTGTTTTGAGATTGCTCCTTTTGTAAATAGACTATTCTTGTTAATTAATGGAATATCTCCTTAAATTTTAGTGATAACACTTAAAAACTTATTTTGTAAGATGAGCATGGTGGTATACACCTGTAATTCCAGCACTTGGGAGGCTGAGGCAAGAGGACTGCAATTTAGAGTCCAGCGTGGGATACAGAGCGAATTCAGGACTAGCCCAGGATGCATAGTAAGATCCTATATTTTTAAAAAACGTTACTTTATGTTTTTAATTTAAATATTTTGGAAAAGGCCTTTGCTTTGAACCTGGTGATTCTCATGTCTGTTAGCGTTTCATTTTCAGCTTTTAAATGAAAGCCTAGTGTCATCTGATATAACTTTCTGTAATGATAAAAAGGTTCTATTCTATATTGTCCAATATGGTAGCTACTAGACATACATACCTATTGAGCATCAGAAATGTTACCATGACTGACAGTACAATTTTTAAATTGCATTTCACTTTAGTAAATTTAAATTGAAATGTAAATAGCCACATATGGTTTGTAGTTACTACACTGGAAAGTGGTCTAGGTTGTTTAGTATGCTTGGCTCCTATGGACTTTCCCACCAAACGTACTGGTCACTGTTGATTTCTTCAGTTAAACTTTCCTTTTCCATCTCTACAGAAGGTACAAAAGGTGGTAGGTAAGGATATGGATGCTAAGTTCCCTAAGGAGTGTAGAAAAAGGCCAGTAGGTGGACCTTTCCCTTAAGGAGGGCTTGATGAGAAATGAAAAGGTATTTACCTTTGTTCACAATACCCCTCCACACCGGTCAACTTCCCTACCCCCACCCAAACCCACACACCTCCCATCAACACCCCACTAAACCACACACAGACTATGGCAACACAGGAGTGGCCAGAAAGGGCAACAGGTATGGTCATACTACCATCATTAATAGTGCACTTGCACATGGTACATGCCCCATGCACCCCCAGCACTGAGGAAGGCAGAGGCAAAAAAATCACAAGTTTGAGTATCACCTGAGCAACTTAGTGAGACTTAGTGACTTAGAGAGATGCTGTCTCTACATAAAAAGTAAAAAGGATTGGGGATATAGCTTAGTGTGAAGGCCCTGGATTTCAATCCCCAGTATGAAAGGAAGGAAGGTGGGAAGAGAAAGAGAGGTAAGGAGGGGATGAGTGGGGAAAGGAGGGGAGGGAAAAGGAAGAAAAAAAAAAAGAAAAGAGAGAAGAGAAAAGGGAAGGGACAGAGGAAGGGAAGGGAAGTGTCATAGTTCCAGTCTGAATGTCCCTCCAAGGCCTCATGCAGTCATGGAGGCAGGCTTCTAGTTTGTGAATGACTCATGGTCCAATGCTGGGATTATGGGTGAGTGCTATACCCAAGTGTGTGTGGCCTACATGCAATATAAGGAACAGAAAGAGTCTTCTCTCAATGCTCCTCCCCTTTTGCTCTTGTTGCTTGTGCTGTTTTCTGCTGTCATGAACTGTTGCCCTCTGCCATGTGTCACTCTGCCTTGGAGCCAGCCGATTATGGACTGAAACCTCCACAGCTAAATAAATCTTTCCTTCCTTAATTTTGAGTGTCAGGTGTTTTGTTTCAGCAACAAGAGAAAAGTAACCAAGAAAGAAAGGAGGAAAGAGAAGAGAAGAGACAAGAGGGGACGAGACAGAGGAAAGGCATATGAAGCTAGACACAGAAAAGACAACATGATGATGAAGACAAGGTGATGCATCTGCAAGTGAAGGTACGCTGGCAACCACCAGAAGCTAGAACAGACAAGGAGGAATTCTCTAAAGTCTTCCGAGGAAGTGTGACCACGTGACACCTTGATTTTAGACTTCCAGCCTCCAGAAATGTGAGACAATACATTTCCATTGTTTTAAACTACTTAGTTTATGGTATTCTGCTAGAGCAACTCTGAAAAATTAATGTACTATTGATTCCTAAAACAAAAGGGGAACACTTGTCTAAGTTTTCAGAAAAAAAGGACCATACATTTTTCTCCAGCTGGATGATACCATGTAGATTCATATTCTAATCTTGTTTGACATGGATTTTCCAAGAATATATTTTAATAGTATGATAGCTAATAATCAGGTTATAAATCAACTAAAAATCAACTTTAAAAAGTTAAATGAAAGTGTAGGTCAGGATGGCAGAGGGAATGAAGGGGAGTTGGGGAGGGACTGTGTCAGTGGCTGCTTATTTCCAAGTATGCCAAGTACACTAACTTGACTGGATTCAGAGATTCATAGCCGAGTGTGCTACAAGGAAGTGAGGCCCAGCTGGAGGAAGTAGATCACAGGACTGTGCCCTTAGAGGACACACCTCCAGCTGGGGTTGTTCACTTGTGCTCTGCTTCCCAGCCAACATAAAGTGAGCAGCTTTGTTCCACCATGCACTTCCACTATGGTGTTTCTCCTTTGAGCCAGCTGACCATGGACTGAAAACCTCAGAAAACATAAGTATATTACATAGTATATATTAAGCCTCTTTATAGAGTGTATACTAAGCCTTCTTTTCCAATGAGAATGCTAACCAATACACCAAGGAAGAGAAGAACCACTAAGCCAGGACCAACACAGACAAAGCAGGGCCTCTGGTACCACTGAAAGCAGGACTTTCCACCTGGTTTCTTATCTTATTCTTCCTCGTAGTGTGTTCACCCTTCTACCTATGGACCATCTACCTACCAGTTATGAAAACATGACTGCCAGCAGCTCCTAAGTTTTATCTTCTATAGAGCCTCTGCTAATGGAGATGGACTCTATTCTCTAGGTCTTGAAGTCAAAAAAGCCCAGCAAAGCCTCTGATGGGCCTATGAGTGAGTCAAACTCTCTGCTCCTAAACTATCCAATGCCACCCTGTGTCTGAGAAAATCCTAGAGAAAGAGTTGGATGGTAACAATGTACAAAAGGAATGGCTCTAGATTCTATCATCAACGAAGGAATAGTTTTCACTTTTATCTCCAAATTTTGACTAAAATACTAAAATGAGGTGAGCAACTAGGGGTTAGAGAAGCACTTCTAAAGGCAGACACAAATATTATTTGGAGAATACAGTGAAGTCATAGTTGAATCAAATTATCAATAATTATAGTACAGTGATAAAGAACTATAATGAAAAGCCAATAAGCATCATGTACTTAATGTCTTATGTATGTAACTATAAATACAGTTCTCGGAGTTTGAATTCAATGAAAAACTTAAGAAAGGAAAATGTAAGAAATTAAGATATCACTTTATAATTTTCAGATTTATTTTAAAGAAATTCTTAACTTTCAATAGAAAAAAAAAAATCACTAGTAAATACTTGACTGCCACAGGGCATGGTGGCAAATGTCTGTAATCCCAGCACTCAAAAGGCTGAGGCTAGAAGATTACCATGAGTTTGAGGCCAGCCTGGGCTACATAATGAGTTCAAGGCCAATCTGGACTACAGAGAAAAACCTTGCCTCAAAAAACTAAAAAACAACAACAACAAAAAATGAAACAAAATAACTTGACTGCCTATTATGAGTTCAGCACTGGAGTAGGATGAGACTACTTTCAGAGACAAACTCAATGTACAACTTGTAACTTTTAGAAACAGAAATAATCACTTACCATGGCATTAGGGTCTCTATCAGCTCGATCTAGTTCAAAAGAATTAATTTTATCGGCACTCATTTTATCAGTGTCAGCGATGACATAGTGTCTAGGTGAGTAAGCACTGGACAAGCTTCCAAGCAGCCTCAGGATCTCTGTGGTATGCCCACCTGGAAAAAATTTGGAAGGTCTAAGATTAAGAAACCTACAATAGACATATCATTTGACCATGTTTTAAGCAGTGTCATTTTCTGGGGGTTGTAAGAACCACCAATATTAAGTTTCTCAAAAGACACAAGAATATTTAAAAACAATAGGGAGATAGATCTTCTGCAAAAGGGAAAGGGACCAAGAGATGGAGGAAAGGGGGAGGGAGAAAAGAGGTAGGGAAAGAAAAGGAATTAAAATGTGTTGTGCACATGTACCAGCTCCCCATAAGGAATGTAATAATTATGTAGCAAGCATGTACTAATAAAAAATAAAAATTGAAAAAATAATCTATGCCCTTGTATAAATACTTTTATATGAGGAAAAGATAATAAATGTATAAAAATAAAATTAGTCCCAGCCGTAGGTACTTATACAAAGAAGAATAAGACAAATTCTGCTGGTAAGCGTAAGTGGGCCAGGACTGGGACAATCTGGTCAGGCTGGAGGCTTATACAGTCTTGTAATCAATAAAACTGGTGGGAAAAGGGCAAGACAGATACACATAGAGATAAACAGGATTCAGGACAGCAAAGAAAACTACAATACAGGGACCAGAAAATGGTAATGAAAAATCAGTATTCTAAAGTAGGGAAGATCACCAAAGGCTGAGATGACTTAAAAGGCAAAGGCAACTGACAGGAGGGAATAAGGAGGCCACTGGGTAAAGACAGGAATGAGAAGGCAAGACCTGAGATATGTTTATGGGGTAATAAGAATCTGGGAAGAGGTTAAAGATCAAACAAGGTTAGGAAAGTAGGATGAAGATAGTCACTGGAGGCTTCGTGATCGGTAGAGCTTCCTAAGGAAGAATCTTGTCTGCTGTAACCTCTGCTCCTAACAGAAGTCTCAATCTAACGTGAGTCCTCAAATACCAGCTTCACCAATAAGTATATATTCAGTTTCTAAAATCATATAATTTCTAAAAATTTAATATTTTAATTTCAAAGACATCAACTACAGACATCCCCTCAGCATCTGGGAGGAACAGGTTCTAAGACACCTCACAGAAACCAAAATCCACAGACACTCTAGTCCTTTATAAGAAAAGGATATATGTCCATATAACCTGCACAATCCTCCTGTACATCTTGAATCATCTCTAGATTACACTATTGAGTACAATGTAAATGCTATGTAAATAGTTGTTATAATGTGGTGTTTAGGGAGTAATAAGAAAAAAGTCTTTGTACATGTTAGTACAGATGAATTTTTTTTCAAATATTTTTAATCTGTGGTTGACTGAATCCAAGGATGCAGTTGATGGATATGGTGGAGGGCTAACTATACAATCACTGTTATTTTCACAGTGTGAATAGTAACAACCTACCACACATTTTAAGCAAAACAACTGGAAGATCTTATGAAGGAGTTACATTTAAATCTATTTTACTTTCATTTCAGAATACTCTGCTTCAACCAGATTGACACCTTTAACATTTTCTATTCATCTTATTTGTTAACTCTTCTTGCCTTTGGTCATGTTGCCCTCACTACCTAGAAAGCCTCCTCCATTCTACCTCTTTTACTGTCCTAAAAAAGAGCTTTTAATATGCCATGAACACATAGGTAATCAAACAAATTATGTGTTTCTTCTCAATATAGATTTTTAGTATTAAGAATTTACTATGAAATAATTTACTACTAAGAATTTACTACTAAAGAATTTAGTACTAAGAAAGGATTTTCTTTTCAGGTTCTAGAAGGTATTATATAAAGAAAGATATGTGGCATAGATTCAGCATGAATGTCAGAAATTAGAATTGCATATTAACTTTATGCAATTTTTAAGTAGCAAGAGAGGACTTGACTGAGGCATGCAGTTTACACATTTGGTTTATACTCATTTTACTATTTTTATTTTTAGCTTTTGAAGTGTTGTGGTTTGCAAAGCAGGTACTTGTTTTCACAGCTAGAACAATTAAGGATAAAACCTAATAACTAAACATCTTCCTCTGTGATAGAAACCTCATTACACCTGCCTTAACAGTTTTACTTTTTTCTTTTTTCTCTTTAAAGGAAATACTTACTGAATATATCCACTGAAATTAATCTTGTTACTGAATAAAGCCATAAAAATGATGGACTACAAATCTGTGGGCAATAAAATCATGTCAGTGCTACCTTAAAATAATAAAATACCTCTGCTCACTTTTCACCACCCCCTTTACTACTGTCCTCTTCCAAGCCACTGTCACCTTCCATACAGATTATGAGCATAGCTTCTTAGTCTGTTTCCCCCCACCCACTTCTCTATGCTGCTCTCAATAGTATCCAGTATGATCCTATTAAAGAGCTGATCAAATTATCTCTCATCAAACTTTTCCAATAGTTTTCTGTCTCACATAGAATAAAAGGCTTTTTTGTAATGTGACCCTGACCTCCGTTACCTCTTAGACCTCATCAGCTTCTTCCCGTTAGTTTACTCTAATCATCTCTAGCCTTCCTGGAGTTAGCTGTTACCTTCCTAGCAGGCTTTCCTGACAAGCCTTTTAAAAATGCAATGCCTCCTCCCATAATAGTATTTATCACTGTAACACACTATGTAGTGTAGTTCTTTTGGTTTTTCTATCTCCCCATTGCTAACCCACTATAGAGCAAGCACCATGACAGCAGGGGATTTTTGTTTACCCTATTACAGCTGTTACCTTCAGGGCCTAGAAAACAGGTAGGCCCTTGCAGTGTTGAATTAATGAGTTTGCTATTAAACCCAAAATTTGCCTCAGAAGACAAATTGCTTATCAAAGCAGTAGTTTTAAAATATGTTCTGTGAGTATAAGTGATCAAGTAATATTCTATGGTACCTAAAAATTAAAATGTTCCTTTGTCTCCAGGGTAAACATTGAAAATACTTTCTCTTTCCAAAGTTTTGGGCAGGCACTGCTGAACTGTTTATTTGATTATAAACCATTCTTTGACCTGCATCACTCAAAGACCTTGGTCCCTCCCTATCTTAAATATTGTGAATGAAGGATACTACTTGCCAAACAAATGCTCAGCCTAATTTGCTTCTTTTCCACCAATCTAACATTAACCAAGTGAACAGCATTAACATTCACCTGTTTGTTAAAGTCAGAAACATCATCCTTTAGCCTGTTCTTCCTTGCAGTTTAGAGAAAGTGGTGCTCTTCCTGACGACTTCATATTTTACATGTGCGCCAAACCCTCTCCAATCCTAGCCCCCAATAAATCTGTTTTCTGTTTTGTACATGCAGATGCTCCTTCGAATCAGCTGCTAATATGTCATTTTGCCCACCTCCTAAACTCCTCCCTCAGCCAGGCCTGATAAAAGTACTTCCACTTCTTTGCTCTAGTCAGAGTGCTTACATCTCTTCTGCAGCCCTCCCTTGCCCACCATAAAGGCCTCTTTTTTCCTTTGTCTCTCTGTCATGCCAAAATCAAATAATATTGTCATTTTTGTTATTCCCAGAGCTTAGCTTACTGCCCAGCCTCTCCTACAGCTCCAAATATGTTAAGTAAATAAAGTAATAGTTTATACTTGACCAGAAGTGTCTTATAGTTGTTCATACTAGAAATATTCTATATGACTGCAATCTCCTGGCATTTCTAAATACACACTGTGTGTGTATGTGTGTAGTCATGCATCACACAATGACTTTTAGTCAATGCTGTGCATAATATATGACTGTGCTCCCATGAGATTATAAGAGTTGAAAAATTTCTGATGCCTAGTAACATCATGGCTGTCATAATTCAGTAACCCAAGGCAATACTCCCATTAACAAACTTACTGTGCTGCCCATCATATAAAAGTGTAGCACGTACAATTATGTACAGTATTATACAATACTGGATAATGACAGTAAACGACTATGCTACTGGTTTATATCTTTACTGTGCACTTTATTGTTATTTTAGAGTATATACCTTCTTATTTAAAAAAAGTTTCTTATAAAACAGCATGACCTGTATTGGTGGTAACAACTTCATACATCTCGCTTTTACTGCATCTATTAATTGCATCGTTTTTTGTTGATCTTATCTTGTTGTTTTGTTCACCGTGGCCCAAGGAACAATAAACTAAATCACATACATGTATACCAGAGAGCCTCACTGTTTAGTACGGTAGATCACTTAGGATTGTGTAAATTCACTGTATGCTGTTCTACAAGAATGCATTTCTCAAAAGTTAACACTTGCAGGACCATTTTTCATCTCTGTCAAAATGGTCCATTGAAAATTCTAAGTGCCCTCTGAGACTGGCGAATTTAGACTGTTTACCTGACAGGTCAGTTTGTTTCTCACAGCGTGCACCTTGTTGTTGTTATACGGGCTGCAGGTAATGTTTTTAATCTTCGTGGACTTTGTACATTCATAAATGTCACACTTTACTTTGTCTCGTTTATCATGTAATATTCGCGTTTCCTATACTAAGTATAAAAAGCTTACACTAATAACGCACAACAGCCAAACAGGAAACTGCGTGTTAACATCAAAAGGTTTCAGCGTTCTCGGTTCACTGATTATTTGTTAGAAAGCTACACACGACAGAAAGGCTTAATTATACACGAATGTAAATTACTTGTCATTAAAAGGCGGCTAGGCCGCGTTAGCAACCATCCTTTTCCCATGCTGGGCTGACTGGGTCCAGGAGCCCAAAGAAACTACAAATCTCAGCAAGCAACGATCCAAAAAGGGCTAAGGAGACCAAAAAGAGCGCCGCGGTGTACTCTGGGGTTTGTAGTGACCGACCCAAACGCGACAGTCATCGCTCAGATACTTACCGGACCCAGCCACTACCAAAAGACTGAGAGACTTCCGGGGCGTAATATCCTGAGACCGAAACACTATCCATAGTCTCAGGACGAGGACGACCGCCACCGCTCCCGCAGCCGCAGCTAGAATAAGGACACAAACCATGTGAAAGAATGGCGCATGCGCACTATTCTGGGCCTAGTGGTCACAGTTAACATGTACGGGTACTGAGAAGACCCAAATTGTTACAGCTACGCGTCGCTTGGTGGGCGGGGTTTTTTTGAACTGGGCGAGGTTAAGAGTTGAAGACACAGCTGGGGGTCTGTGGACTTTTGTTGCTTCCCTGTTAGGTATTCCTTGCGTGCCTCTCAGGCATAAAATGAAATTTGGGGAACTGTAAACGCTGGATAAGTTTGATTTCCGCTGGTGACGAGGTCAGACAACCTGTGCACCCAAATTAGTCGGTGTTCCAGCCGTGCTTAACAACTTCGGCCTGACACCAAGACAAACATGGCTGGTTTCCTTCTCCTCCATACTTCCCCCTCCTCCTCCTCCCTTCTCTTTCCTTTTCTCCTTCTCCTTACCCGCCCCCCACTTTCCTCGTTCCCTGCACCTGACCTCTAGAGACTTTACTGAACAGGACATTGATTCTAGGGCCCTTGTGTCAACCTGCTTTTCCCTATCGTTCATGTTTTCTAGGTGTTTTCACTGACCTCTCTCAGTGTGACCAGCGTAGTTTAGTGTGATCTCTACAGGTTATACCATGTTCTTCAGGGCATTTCCAGTTTCTGCTTCATGCTCTCAACCAAAATAATTATCTGCCAGCACCTCCTGTAATCGATTTTACGTATTTCTATGGGTACTTTAATAACATTAAAGCGGTGTGACAAAGCAAAGAGAGAGAGAAGACCCTATATCCCAACAAACCTGTCTTTGGACCCTCAGATAGGACAAGTACCCAGTGCACATGTCTAGAAAGGTGTGACAACTTGCTCAAGTAAAATAGTGTCAGATCTACAACTAGAGACCAGAAATCCTAACACCTGCAGCATAGAAGTAGTGTGTTGTGTGTTCCTTTGCTAAATTCAGTCTTGCCTGATTTACCTGGATCCTAGAATATGTTATGAAAAGTCTTGACTGCCAGAATCTCCCAGGGAGCTACTAAATTGGAATATCAGAAAAGGAGTCTGGATCCGATTATTAAATCAGTGAATCGGTTCTTAAATCAGTGGGCAAGTTTGGGAGGCTTTGTGAGTATATCCTTTCCTGGCTCATGGATGTCCAGACAAATTCTGTATGTGCTCTTAATCTGAAATCAGCACACTAAAGTCAGATCATTAACCCATTTTTTATAATGAAATAAAATCCCACAAAAGTTAAATACTTTGCATAAGGTTACTTAGTTGATAATTGGTAGAGAAAGTTCATATTGTGGACTTAGGAATCAGTGTTTCTTAATTTTTTATGGAATCAAAATCCCCTGGACTTACAATTGCATATTTAGAAATCCAGAAATAGGTCTGTGGTATAGGATGGAAAATAACTCAGGAATGTTGCAAACTGTATTCTCTTTTATCTGCTGTCCTGGTATTCCAAGAAATGACTCCAGCAAACTTGCCTTTGGACCCTCATAAATTTATAGGTCATATAGGACAAGACACAAATGAGTGCACATGTCCAGAAAGGTGTGACAACTTCCTCAAGAAGTGTCAGATCTACAATTAGAGACCAGAAATCCTCTCCTCCAATTCTTAAAAGATGTTAGTTGTCCCAGAAATTGCATCCACAGCAAGCAATATCCAGAGATAAAAAGAAAGTTATTTTTATCACTGCATTTTGGAGTTTTTGGGGGGGGGGCAAGGAAACCTTTGCCAAAATCCCTCACATCTGACTTTCTTTCATTTCCTTAGGCTGTTTTTACATAACTGACCTGGAAAGAGATCCTAAAATCAGTGATGGTAGGAATGGAAGATAACATATAATTCTGCAATAGCATATGCTCAATGGGTAGAGGTCAGGTACTGAACAAAGTGGTCATTCCTTTAGATAGGAAAAATTTGAAGGAGGTTTGTAAGATAGGCAAGCAACACCAGTAATAGCTATATTACTATGAAAGTGAAGGTGAAGTGTCTTTGTAAAGTGATACTTAGATTGTAAATATTAGGCATATAATAATTATTTGGGTATAGGCTCCAACTTCTATGATAAGGAAGACTTAACATTTACAGTATACCCTTCTACCTCACATTACCCCACCTCCTAACGACTGTAATTAATCTTTGTAGAAAAAAAAATCAGTTTGGCTACAGTTGGCATACAGATGGAATGAATAGAGCAATCAAACATTTAGGAAGTTAGTGCAGAGAACCAAAGACAGTGAAGTAGCAGACACTGGAGTTATTGGTTAAGTTATTCTGAATGAGTGAGAGGGTAAAACTGTTCCATTTTCATGTCAAAGAACTTGACTATAGGGAGGAACCAGGTAGCCAACAAAAACAGGAAAAAGTTAAAAATTCATGAAGAAAAGTGTCTACTGAGTGGGGTGAGTCCTGAACTCTGACAGAATATGTAGATAATTAAGAAGTCAGGAAGCTGTAACGGCATGTGGGAGCCACTCATGATGCTGAAATTACTAAGTGCTAGTGGTAGAGAGGAAGTTACTGAGTAGTAGTAAAGAGGCAGTAAAGAGGAGCTAGAGCTAAAGTCTTTGAGGACTAAGAATTTGGAAGATGATAGCAACCAAAAAGAGCACTCAATATGAGCTAGAAATTTACTTGTTCTACCAGGTCTATTCTCCATACCTCTCTCCCTCACACGGTGCCATGTTAGCTGAAATCAACAGGTTTTAGCTAAATCAACAGGCTGAAATTAAATCAACAGATTTCCTTACCCTCTGATTCTGATTGGTGTTAGTTAATGTAGATCTGTAGCAGAAAATCAGATGGAGAAGGCTGTGTCCTTGAACTGAAGGTCTCTTTCTTTTTATGACTGTGTCTCTACACAGCTCTTTATAGTAGGTCACAACACTGGCTTCTTCTATTCCTTCTAGCCTATGGGTGGTACCAGCTCCATTGTTACTAGCTCTGGGTTACTGCCCTCACTATCCCTTCCTCTACTTCATTCATACTTTTGTAAATAATCACTACACTTAATCATCGCTAAATTAACCTAATACAAGTGTACCTTCTGTATGCCTTTGAGGACACTGAATATTACAATTTATGACAAGATCTTCAAAGGAAGTCCCATTTTTGAAAGGAGGACAAGAAATGTGAAAGCAGTAACAAAGAGCGAGAGGGATGCCCTCTCACTTCCTGTTGGAGTATAAGAAACAAATGGCTTCTACTCAAGAGATGTACTGGGGAAGCGTGGGAGAGCTAGTTAGCTTAAGCTAAAGTAGAAGTAGAAATAGAGAAGACAGTCAAAGGAAAAATTTGCAGGTTACATTTCAGGAGATGCAGAGGGTGTAGTGAAAGTGTTTAGAAGGTGATGAGGAGTGGAGATTTAGTCAGATTGGGGAATTTACAAGGAACTATTGAGATAAGAATCAGGATGATAATGGATGATCTCGGAGACTACTGGGGATTGAAGTAAATGGGGATGTTACCAAGCTCTCAGTTAACAGGCAGATCGATAGTGCCTATTATGTGCTGGACACTGGCTAGCCACTGGGGGTACAGTGTGGTAAACAGTAACAGGTCCCAAGCAGTGACTTAACAATGAGTCTGACTGTGTGAGGCACAGGCCTCTAGATGGGGCCTCAGACAAAAACCATCTAGCCCACAGACTGCCAGGGATCCTGACAGCTAGACCCATTTCCACCAGGGTCAACTGTCAATCCTAAAAAAGTATGGACAAAGAAGATTGAAGATTTGCTGCAAGGACCAGGGAAACTATTTGGGTCAGCATTGTGCCTGCCCATGACAAGGTAGGATGCAACTGGGAGTTTCTAGTTTTGGTGAGACATAGAACTAGGAGCATATGACCATTGGGACTAACAGTCGTAAACCTTACTTTAAAGATCTTCTGGAAGGCTGGGAAGGATAAGTATCAGAAACTGATCCAGTACAACCCAAATAATCTTTGTTATAGCCAAGACTTTTTCTTGTCAAATACATTAATACCTGTTTGAGTCATAACCTTTGCTGGATAAAGCCACTACCATGGGCCTCCTTGAATGCTAACCCTTGAAGCTAAGGTCACTAATGTCACTAATACTAACAGCTGGCTTACCCAAGAAGTTAGAAAATGGTTAACTGATTCTTATAACAGTAAATGAGATAGACACTATTGCAATTCTCATTTTATAAATGAGGACTTTTAGGTATAAAAAGATTATGTCCTTTGCTCTGGGTCACAAAGCCAGGAGTTAGTTGGTCACAAAGCCAGGAATTCCGTTGTTCACAATTTTATCATCTACACTATCATTAAAACTACTTGCTGTATATTTATACCAGCTGTTGTGCTATATATTAAATAAGCAACTTAGAAATATATTATTTAGCATGTCTCTTCATTTATAAAATTAAGTCAGAAAAAGATTTTTAAAAGTAGTTTTCAAGAATTCCAATAAGAATTGCTTTTATGTTTCCTATTCTTCAAATATATTAAAAGATTATACTATATTTCTAACTATATTTGTATAAAAATCTTGATTCAAGGCTTATTTAAGGTGAATTTATAGCTAAATTATTAAGATGCCATAATTTTATTCTTGCTCACTGTGTATCTATCTCAAGTGTATACCCAAAATGCCTTATAAGTACAAAACATAATAAGACATTAAACAGTTAATTTAAAAAAACATTCTCATGCTTTCCTAGCATGTACAAGGCCCTGGGTTTGACCTCCAATATCACCAAAAAACCCCTATTTTGGGAAGTACATACCACTAACACTGTTTATTAACGACAATCACAAGAATAGCTTTAGTTTTCAAAGTTACCAGATAAAGTAAGAAGCAGTATTTCTGCACTTTGCAAACCACTGAATTAATTTCCTTGTCATTTCAATCTTTATTTCCCATCAAAGCCTCTACCTGGCATCTACACTGATTTCTGCTTTTCTCCTTGTATATACTACTCTCTCTCTCTATCTTTCTTAAATTCTTTTCTGCTACCACCAAGATTTGTCCATTGTAGAAACTCACATATTATGCCTTCACCTTTTTTTTTTGGCCATTTGTTATTCCTCAACTTAATTAATAGGGAAAGCATAGCAAACCTGTGAAATGCACACACACACACACACACAATCTACCATGAAGCTTGTGCATACTTTAACAATCATTTTAGGAATTTAAGTACTATGGTTACTCCCAATTTATATGTAAGGAAAGAGACTTTACCATGCTAAAAGAATACTGTTGGTGCTTTGATTTGACTTCCTGTGGGTTTGTTATAGCCATTAGTGGCTTCAAAATATAGTGGTAGTAGGGGAAGATAGTCAATGCAAAAAAAAAAAAAAAAAGAAAAAACATTTACAGAAAGAAAAAGAGGATGGGAAAATGAAATTTACAAATGTGCTACATTAGTGTTATTTTCTCTTGAGAGTTGTGTAAATAAATATTGAATATACTTAACAAAACGCTATGCATGGTTCTTGCCATGCCCTAAACTTAGCCTGTTTTCTTTTTGGTATTTCCATAACATATTTAATATCCCGTTCATCAACATTGGGTGCTGTATTTATTGTGAACACCTTCTGTATATATTTCAAAACAGGCTTTTTAATTTATAGGCAGGTTTTTACAAAAATATAAATCACAAATGACTCAA
Organism: Dolichotis patagonum; assembly: GCA_004027295.1. Classification (NCBI taxonomy): domain Eukaryota; kingdom Metazoa; phylum Chordata; class Mammalia; order Rodentia; family Caviidae; genus Dolichotis; species Dolichotis patagonum. The sequence goes on from PVJX010004786.1 coordinate 37,077, forward strand.
TTATTTCTCAAAGTTAAGATTCTGTTCTTCTCTACTCCAGTACTCTGGATCTTTGCTGATTTTACTTGTGTTGAATAGATTAAAAGACAACATAAATAAACCTAGGAAAGCTTTAACACTTTGTAATACTTGATTATAGAACTGTGAACCAAGGATGTTTTAACTTAAAATTTAAAAGAATCTCTAAATTGCCCTTTCCTTCATCTCAGTTACCTCCATCTCAATTTTGTCAGTCTTGAACCACTGATTCTCGCATGCCTTTATTCTTAGGCTATAAAACAAGCTCAGGTCTTTCCCATTAAAAAATAAAAGCAAAATCAATAAAACCGTTCTTCAATCTGTCTGGCTCAGCACAACTCCTTTAGACTATACAGCCTAACCACATTAAACTGGCCCTGCAGTTTTTAACCACACCTTTTCTCCTTTTACCAGAGTGCTTTTCCACTGCCAGGTCTATTTTTATACAACTGGACTACGCCGTGGAGCTAAAATCTTCCACTGAGCACAGAACAGAGTTGTATTCCAGATGCTGAGAAGTAGTCATCCCTAACCATGGTTTTCCAGTAATCTCTCTATAAGCGCTGACAAACTGCCCAAGAGAGGGACCTTCCAGAGAGGCATCACAAGTAGAACATTCTCTGGATTACCCCCATACCTCTTCCCTTGTCTTTGTTATGAACTTCTTGATCTGGTGGCCTTGTTTCCCCTTTTCAGAAATACTTGACCACTTTCTACTAAACAAGTTTCATACCTTTTGTTTGTTCTTCCATATCATAACATCTCAGAGTTCCTCTGAATGAGCATTTTTGTGTGTGTGGAGGAGGTTGGTTTATCCAGAGGGGGATGGGCTCAAGTTTCATGAATCGGGTGAAAGATAAAGTTCCCAAAGGTAGTTCGTCCTCCTACCAGTGCAAGCCAAGCTGCCTAGAGTGCAAGTGCACATTACAGTAAAAAGCATCAGTTTCCTCAAAGACAGTATCATCTAATCCTTTCCTATGAAACCATATTTCTTTTCTCACAGGCATTTGGGCTTATCACGTAAGGACAAGAGATTCCTTCTCTCTGCCACTTTGAAGTAGTAGCACCAACTGAAGTTAATATCTGTTGACTCTGTGTCTCTTTTGATGGGAGTTTTGACTGAAAGGTAGTCGCATATCCAGTTTGGTCTTCCAGACAAAGATGCTTGAAGTTTGTAAGTTTTACTATTGCTGATTCATATCCCTTTACTCCTTTCAGACGTCATCATTTATGGCTCTCTCTCTCCTACTTGATATTCCAATAGGGTATGATTGTTCCCACCCTGTAGCCATGACTAAGGTATTTCTGGTACCTTAGTCTGGTACCTTAGTCAGTTCTATAATCTCCCTTCTTTCCACACAAGCTTGGATTCCCTGATTTTCCAGGGACAATCATCTGTCTCATTTAGAAGTGGCAGTTACTACGAGAGTGTGCAAATGGAGGTGTGGTCCCGGAGGCTCCGGAATCTCATTTAGTCACCACATCCAAGAGAAGTTCTGCACCTCTGGGAAATTGTCCCAGTCTAAGCTGCAGAGCATTATGTTCCGCCAGCTGTTGAAGGTACACATTGCATACATGTGAGGCAGTTACGACTGTCAACTTCTCTAGTCTTTAGAACTAGCTTCCCCAATTTAGCCTCACCAGTCTAGCTTAGTTCACACGCCAGTGGACCCGGCCACAACTAATTATCTTTTTTCTTTTCTTTGAAAACTAGAGTTTTTTAAAAAGACTAGTTCATATTTTCTGTTTCACTTTTCCTTCCTCTTTTTCACTTCTCAGTTCACTGAAATCTAGCTTCTGCCATAATTATTTTCCAATAACCTTTAGAGTTTCAAGTACAAAGAACATTTTTTTATTTCTCTCAGGCAAATGAAACAAAACCTTTTTTAAAAAAATTTTTTTCTTGCATTGATTTTCTTTATTCTATTGTTTCTTGATTTTCATACCACTGTTGTTTGAGCTTGTTATTCTTTTTGAGTCTTTTATCCTCTATTTTCTTTAAAATAAAAAAGTTTTATTCATAAATTAAATTGCCAAAAGTATTGAAAATAATAAAATTGAAGTTCAGGTACCCACAAGCTAGATTTTGCTTTTCTTTTTTCTTTTTTTTTCTTTCTTTCTTTTTTTTTTTTTTTTGACCATCATTCTCTTTCCTTCTGAGAAATAAAATCCTCATTTTTTAAAATCCCTTTCAGTCTTTGTATTTCTAGAGTCTTAACTTTGTGTATCTTCCTGTATTTTTTGTGGCAGACTAATAGTTACTAGGAGGCCCACTCTGCTTTTCTTGCTGGTCACATGTTGTTCGCTCATCTGAAGACCACATTTCTTATCCTCCTTTGCAGCTAGGTGTGGTTTAGTGGGTGAGTTCTTGCCAGTGAAATATAACTAGAAGCAGTGAGTACAGTTTGGTTCTTACCTTTTTAGATAAAGGAAGATGGCTTGCCTTGGACTGCTTTCTTGCCTGTCATGGAAATGCTTATGACAGCTTCAACCATACAGATGAGGTAGATATCCTAGGAGAGGGCAGAAAGCTAGAGAGAAGGAATCTGAATCCTAAAAGACCTCACAGAGCAGAGTTGCCCTGACAGTCTAGGCCCCATTGTTATGTGAAAGGGAAAGAAAAGCTTCTATTTTCTTTATGTCATTGAATTCTAGAGTTTCATTATTATGGTAACTCAGCCTTTAACTAATAGAGAAACAGATACTTGGAAATAGAAGGCATTTAACAAAATGCTAAACAAATATTTTTATCTGAGAAGTCAGATGATTGATGTGAGGAAATAGATTGGATGGTCCCTATTATGCCAATGGCAGAATATTTGGTAAAAATTTCAACTGCTTAACTTGGATGGTTAATGGTGTTCCTTCTGTTGCTGAACTTGAGAATATAAATGAGTAATTGTTTCTCCTTGCTGAATTTTGCAAGGTTTTTCAAGAAATAATTTCAATGAAATGGTATGTCTTCAAGCAGAAATGGAAAGAAATGAAGGATTTATAAAGAACTGGGGCTTCATAGGATTGGAAAATTCTGTAATACTTCTGTAGCTCAAAGTACTTCTGTAGCTCAAATTGGAATACAAGTAACTTAAAATATTATGTAGCCTAAAAATATTTTTGGCATACATTTAAGTTACTCTATCTTTCATCTCTTTTTCTTTTCTATCCTCTCTTGTTCCCAACTGCTCCCCCAAAGTTAATTTCCAGTATAGAACAGTCCCTCTCTTGTTACCCATCTCTTACTAACCTGAGTTCTCCAGACATAACATCTACACATGATGACTCATCAGCTGGTTTTCATCTGACAATTCTAGTACTAGCCATTGAGAGGACCTCATTATAGTAGCAAGGTATCCTGGGGCCAGGGTAGGATATTGAGTGTAGGTTAAGTTCAGACAAGGAGCAATCTGACTCATGTAGCTGGAGAAGCCAAGAAAGGAGGTCATCCAAGATGAGAATAATGAAGTGAGGAAAACAGGATCATAGCAGTAGTGTAGATAGCTGAGGAGAGAGTGTGTGGTTTTGTTTGGATGAAATGAATCAGCCAAACGATTATATTGTGGACTCTTTTACTCCATGTGAGAGGAGATTGTGTCTTTGACTTGCAGTAGAACCCAGGGCCTTGCACATGCTAAGCAGGCATTCTGCTAGTGAGCTACATTAGCAGTGCCCTACACTCCTTTTTAATGTTTAAAAATTTTTAGGCAACATCTTACTAAATTTTCCAGGTTGTCTTTGAAGTTGGGGCTTCCTAGCTCTAGCCCCAAAGTAGCTGGTATTACAGGTGTGCACTACTGTGTCCTGAAATTGTATCTTTAAATCACTTAATATAGTTTTAGGTACACAGTAGGAATACAAGAAATGTTTGATAAACTGAGTCTTTAATCTCATGCCATTCCTGAAATCTAGTTCACTTAGTGGTCCTGGGACTTTGCTGTTTCAATGCAAATCAGTCTACTATGTGTGGACAAATCAAGTAGCACTGTTTGGTTTGGTTTTTCTAAATAACCTGAACAAAAAAGATTAACAAGTGTATTTATGTTCTTCCTTCAAGAAGACCTAAACTAGGTCTCAATATATTTGTATCACAACAATAATAGAAACAACTTAATGTAACCACCATTGTTTACTGAACGCCTACCAGATCTGAAATATAATATAATATCAGGTGCTGACCTATGTTTTTTCTTTTAATCCTCACAATGACTCTGTTATTATTCATTTTACAGATGAGGAGACTGGCTCAAAGAGATCTCTTTCCTAAGGGAATAAGTGGCAGTTTGTCTGGCTTCGAAACTCTTGATCTCAGTAACACTAGCCTTTCTGCTTCATGACAGGTTGCCCTCTCTCCTGTTTCTAAACCTTTGATCCTCATTCCCTTGCTTAAAACCTGTCATCATTTTCTCATCTCCTCCTGTCAGAGTCTGTGGCATAATTTATTTTTCAAAACTATTTTAGTGTCCTCAGCTTTTGCTGCTATTTCCACAAATGCATGTTGACTTCCAAGTGTTTATGGTTCCTGAGGACATCCCGAGCTTTTCATGCTGCTGTGGTTTCACATATTATCCTCCTTTTAGAGCATTTTTTCTCCTCATCTGCTTGAGTTTTAAAACTAGAGACTCAAGTTCTAATCAGTTTTTCCTGTGAGATCTTCAAATTCTCAGGGTTTTGATTCTTCTGTCAGTAAAACTTGAATATTTCTAGAATATTTGGGATGATTTGTGATCACTGCCTGATCCTTTTAGGAAAGTTTGGTTTCTGAAGCCTCAATGTTTTTTTGGGTTTTTTTCCTTCATAAAATACAGGTTGCACACAGCTGTAGTCTCCGTGAACTACAGTGGGCACTGCAGCAACCTAGCAAGTCCGTGTCTCCAAATTAAAAAAAGAAAAAAAAAACTTTTAAAAAAGGACTGGGGAGCTGGGGATTTAGCTCAGCGGCTTAAGTGTTTGCCTGACAAGCACAAGGTCATGAGTTCGATTCCCGGTACAAAAGAAAAAAAAAAGAATTGGGGGCTACAGATATGGCTCATGGCACAGTACCTCCCTGGCAAGGCAAAGGTTGTGCGTTCAATTCCTAGTAGAAAAAAGAAAAAAAAGGTTTGGAATGTAACCCAGTGGGAAGGCCCTGGGTTCAATCCCCAACACCACAGGTGGATTGAGGGGCACAGGGGAGGGGATATAGATGCTGCTTGAAAAGCAGTGCCTGACACCATAGTTACTCAATTAGAATAAATTATTACATATTTGGCTCTTGTGCAAATGAAGGAAGAATAACGTATGTAACAATCTGCCACAATAATTGTTAGCACCTTGTGCTTTCCTAAGTGATCTCCTGACCACCAGCCACTTAAGTTTCAACAGAAATTCACCTTGTACTTGTTTTCGGTCAGCATTCTGTACACTCTGTACCTGGATAACCACCTCATCAACTAAGCTCACATACCTCTGATTTCACCAGTTACATCCCATGCGGTTGTTTGTTTCAGTTCTTCCTCCTCTGTGAGCCTGGACTCCCTGAGGACAGGGATTATTTTATTATCCGCCCAAATCTAGCATAAATAGGTATTTAACACACATAGATTGATTTATTGAATGAATATATTCATTAATATACAAAAGTGGGTCTCAAGGGACAAATAATGAATACAACAACTAGGGTGGCACCACCACTGCTGGGAAATGTTTATTGAGTAATATTTCCTTTACACTTTCTTGAACTCCTGGCGATCATCGACTCATTTAATTCTCACAATAACTCTATTAGGTAAGTGTTAGCCCCGCGCGAACTGTTAAAAAAATTATGGAATCTTATCACTATATTACAGATAAAGTAAATGAGACTCAGAGAAGTTAAGTAGCATACGCAAAGTCATACAGCTAGTAAGAGGTGTAACAAATAACTCGCATTTCAACAGAAAACTGTACGTTCTAGGGCAATGATGGCGAAACTTTTAGAGCTTTCAATAACAAATAGCCCGGTGCAACACATATGCTATAGGTCAGCCTGTCCTGGAGGTCATCTGTTTTTTACCTTTTATTGTCTTTGATCTACTTTATAACTATGTATAAATGTATCTTTTTCAGATTCTCTTTAAAATAGGATATAACATCTACCTAGATTCCTAATTGAATGTTAAATATCCTTTTTTCTATCTATGGTGCCTATGTTTTTTAGATTTTACTGAAAATTATCTTTTAACAAAATATAAATGGAGTGCTGCTCCTCTGATTGATTTTAAGGCCACTTTCTTCACCTCAAAGGGTTCCAATAGCAAAGGGTTCAGGGCAGTTTTGAATTCCACCACAAGGCACTCTGATTTAGTGGGACCTTCGTATTGTTTTTGTTTTTAACAAGAGTCTATTCTGTTGTAGGTGGTCTGAAACACACTGTTTTGAGTAACTCTAGGTTACCACTTTCCTAGTAGGAAAAATAAAATACTTTTCTATTATTTATAAACTTGCTCAAATTCTCTAAGGAGAGAAAAGGAAGAGAGCTTTCTGGAGGAATCTAAGTTTCACAAAGAAGGTAATGCTGTAGTCAGTCTGGGCTTCAACAATGACTAGAAAAGATGTGACAAGCAAAGATATTCAGGAAAAGACAGTCTGTATTTGGGGGGCAGCATGAACAAAGGAAAGCAATATATATACACTATATATGTATATATATATATAGAGAGAGAGAGAGAGAGAAAGACAGACAGAGATAGTGAGAGAGAGAGAGAGTAATGACTAGTAATTGGCTGGTGGTTGGATAGACTGAGTAGAGAACTGAGTAAAGGGTGTGAAGGAGAAGATGGGAAAGGTAGGTTTGAACTTGAATGAAGGATTTCCATGCTTGCATTTCTTTGACAGACAATAAAGATAATACAAAGCTTTTGACACTGAGTGAAAGGATCAAAAGGTAACCAACAGTGAGTTAGAAAAATTCTAAAGAGGCATGAAGGTGGAGAGAGAGAAAAAAAACAATTTATGAATGACAAGGAAAGATGTGACTCACAAAAATACAAAGTCTCTTTTACAATTAATGAATATTTGTAGAAGATCTGTTGTGTGTGGAACATGTGATCCTAAACAGTGGGAGAAGACACAAAGAAAAATTATCTTGGTATGAGACCAGGGAGACATCAGAGGTAAAAGATGGCATATAGGCCTAAATTTGGTGAGTAAAAGAGGAAGTGTAAAGGAGAAAAATAAATGAAAGATATGTAGTAAGTAGAACTGAAAGAATTTTGTGTGTACTTGAGTAGGAACAAAGCAAGAGACAGTCTAGGAAAACTGAGGTTTCTTACTTGGGAGCAAGAGTCATGATGACTCTGTAAATGGAGAATGAGATAATGAAGAATATAATGAATGAGAATGAGATAATGAAGAATATAATGAATATAATGAAGAATATGAAGAGAAGGAGTCTCTAGATAAATACATAAATAAATAAATAAGAATAACAATAAAGTCACATATTTGAAGGATCTGGGATCTTGGGAATATATATCTGGGGTCTAGAAAAGAAAGTTTTAGACTGCTATTGAACAAGTGGAGTTAATATCAGGTATACCTCAGTTGAATCGGGAAACATAGATCCTTAATCAGGCCAAAGCTAAGATAGGACAGAAATTGCTTGGGTTTGAGTAGGTGGAAATAAACTGACAAAAGGTTAATTGCAAAATACAGAGTCAAGTAACAGAGCATAAAAGCCTGTATTTCTTCAGGCTCATGTAATCATCCAAACTTTGGGACTTGAAAAGCTCAAGAGCTACAGAGGTGCAGTAAGTGCTTATTGAGAAATGAGAGCAAAAGTGTCAGATCAAGATTAAGGGATGGATGATTTATTTTTTCAGCACTTCCTTTAAGGGAGTGTGCTGCACCTGTTTGGATGAACTCCTTTAGGTAGGCAAAAAAACTCCAAAGAATTTAAGTAGCAGAATATGCACATTCAACTAGTCGGTCGAGAAGAGGTGCATAGAGCTGTGGAAGCAGTGTAGTCAGTTCTTTAGGAACCTCTCAGTCGTGTGTAAAGTTGGGGAGAACCATGGCATTCTTGGAGGTAATTTTCTATAGACACTGGAGGAAGGGCTGAATTTTCAGCTAAGGTAATTGAGCAATTTAGGAAAGGCAAGGAGTTAACCCTTTGCATTTTGTTCACCTTAGTCAAAGAATGATTGGTGTTTCCTGTTGTAGTGGTCATAACAATCAAAGATCAGAAACACAAAACAACATCTAAATTATTTTGAAGACACATGGTTTGAACTTCAGCTCTATTTGTTCATCTTCTGCCAGCAGAATGACAAATGTTGAATCTAGGTACTTGGCATTTTTAGTTATCGGTTATATAGTAGTTACTTATTTCCTAGGCCGTTATTATATGGCTAGCAATCAATTTCAACAATTATTTTCGATATATTCTATGATATTCTTATGATTTTCATTCTTTGTTGAAAGAATGAATAATTTGGCATAATAAAAAGCAAATTGAAGCCGAGTTCGTTTCATGTCTATGTTGATACATCAGGCGGGTTATTTCCCTTTTCTGTACTTGTGAAATACTGTCTGCCTAGATTGAAGTATTAAAAACTAGACACGGATAACTTTACAAATGTGATTCATGTACAAACCAGAGGACAGTTCCTTTGGAAGAGCTCTAAAATAAAAGACAAAGTAGCCCTTTAAATCACTTTACTCCCTTTTATTAACTTTAGGTAATTGCTCAGAATAAAAAATAATAAGAAGAAACATATTACTCTTTTGTTCTTTTCCCTTTAGAATGTCAATTATGGGTTAAGATTCTCCATCAGTTACGTAACTTTGATCTTCCTCAATGAGTTCCTTTGATGAGCTGAGAAAAGGAGGGAGAATCTATGGTGATTACCCACCTTTCAGGCTATAGTGTAAGGTGCAAAGGTATATAAGGTAGAAACTTAGTCTGCAGACAACTTAAACTTCAGGTGTGTTTACAGATCTAACGACATAGTTGTGACACTCAAAACTGTTCTTTGGATTATGTCTAAATGTTATCTTTCTATGGATGGCAGATTTTGATAATTAGTCCCTTGTTTAAGAAAGCTGGGCTTTAGATAAACATGACTGTTTAAAATATTTTCTAGATTTAGAAAACATTTGTTTTCTTATCGGTAGCAGCATTAGAAGCTAATGAGAATGAATGAGCATGGAAACAAGATTGGAACAAAAGGAGAATAGTTTGTTGGCAAGTTGCCCTAATCAGACACTGACTGCTGTGGGACCAGGAAGGAGTCACAGTGACTCCTGTGTCTCTGGAATGGCTTGGTGGATCTTACAGTTGTGTGAAGAGATGGAGCGCCACTACAGATATGTTAGGTGATGAAGTGAGTTATTTAAATGTAAAAAAAAAAAAACTTCTGTGCTCAAAAACTCTTTCTTTCTTTCTTTCTTTCTTTCTTTCTTTCTTTCTTTCTTTCATATATTTATTTAACTAGATATTGAACCCAAGAGCCTTCTACATATAGGCAAATATTCTGCCACTTCTCTGTACCCCCAGTTGTATTTATTTTTTGTTTTGAGATGGGGCTAAATTGCCCAGGTTGGCCTCAAATTTCCAATCCTCCTTTACTAGTCTCCCAAACAGCTGGGGATACAGGAATGCAAGACCACACATGACTCACCTCTATTTAATGTCTGTGAAATTCTTTACTTTTATTTGAGTATAGGAAGAATTAATAGATCAAGTTAAATTTCATTATCATAATGGAATTTTCATTAATGATATTATTGTTCAGTTTTTCTTTTCTTTTCGAAACAGACTGACTGTACAGTTCAAATTGGCCTTGAACTCACTATATATATAGCCCAGACTGGCCTTGAACTTGCCTTGATCCTCCTGCCTCAGTCTCCCAAGTGCTGGTATTACAAGTGTACACCACCATGCCTGGCTGATATTTTTGTTCCTAATATGTTAACACTACATAAAGAAAATCAATAGTCAAAATTTTTTCTTACTCTGTAATCTATTTCTCCTGACTTCTCCTGGTTATTAAATATTATATCAGCATTTTGAGATACTGCATATTTTACTACAGAACACATTTGACAAAGTTTGAAGACATTTAATTTTAACACTTTTTCAGAAATGATGTTTTAAGCCAGAAGGATGGCACAACCCTGTAATCCCAATACTCTGGAAGGCTGAGGCAAGAGGATCACAAGTTTAAATCCAGCCTGAGAAACTTAGTGACAGCCTGTCTAAAATAAAATAAAATAAAATAAAATAAAATAAAATAAAATGGAATAGGAATGTAGCCAAATGCAAAGTCCCTGGGTTCAGTCCTCAGTATGCGCCCCCTCCAAAAAAAGTTTTATATTGTACTTTGTACTAAGGAGAATTTAAAAATCTGATACTAGAACCATATCTTTCCTTGTGAAAATAAATCTTCGTAACATTTATTTTTCACTAAAACTAGATTTTCTTCTTTCAAAAAAATTTTTGTTTAGTATATGGCAAAGCATTTTGAAAAGGGATGGCAATGGATAATTTTTCTAAACTGCAAAACTTGCTGTAAGGCACAATATTTTGTACTAAACTCAAATGCACAGAACACAGACTCAAAGATTAAGTGAGCAATCTTAATATAGTGTATAGGTTTTCTTTGTCAATAACTGTCATTCTTGATGATTCTGTTTCTACTTCATGTGAAATGTTTAAAATGGGGACTTCATGTTTCAAATGTATAGGGTGGGTTAATTATAGGTAATGCTACTGTGGGAACAATATTTGTAATGACTTTAAGAGTAAATATGGGAGATACGTTTCTATGGGAATCATACATTTGTATATTAAAAATACAGTTAGGAATTTTATGTTGTTTTTATTTTAAAATAGTCTTAGAGTCAGGCATGGTGGTACATGCCTGTAATCTCACCACTCTTGGAGCTGAGGTAGGAGGACTCCTCAAGTTCAAGTCCACCCTGGGCAATTTAGTGACTTAGTGAGACTCTGTCTCTAGATAAATACATAAATAAATAAATAAGAATAACAATAAAGAGTTGGAGATGTAGTTCGGTGTGAAGTCTCTGGGTTAAATTAGCATAAAATCTTATCTATAGATGACTACTAAAGTAGCTGATTTATATTTTTACAAAAATTTGATGTTTTGGAATTAAATATATTTAGCAGAGGATGGAAGTAGAGAGAGGGATGTTTATACAAAGAAATATTTCTAAAGTCTAAAATTGTGTTTAGCTATAAAGTTTGTGGAATATACTCAAGAAAGTATAAAAAGAAGCACCAACTTTTAAAAAAAACTTGTTTATTCATAGGAACAAGGTAGGGAACATGTTCATATTGATTTTTATCATATTGATATGAATTCTTCATGTTTCAAAACGCTAAGACCAGATTTAATATGCTGGTGAACAATGATACTTCTAATGCTATCTAGTAAATGCCTATTTACCTAGTTAATGTATTTTGGTTCTAAAATTTTGACAAAGACATAGCTTCCTAAATTTCTCACTTTTTCAAATAATGATGGTATACAGAGTCCACATGAAGAACTCTACAAGACATGAATGTTCCAAAGTCAGAGTACCAGAAAAGTAGGAGAACAGTCTGTTTATGGGATGGGGTGACCATTGGTTTTAACTTGCATATCTGTTGTGAATTTATAATGTGTAAGGATAATTTGCATTTCTTTTTTGTGATGTCTGTAAAGGTCCTTCATTTTTGAGTGTTGTTTTTTTCTTTTCTGTTCTTGCTGTGATTTTTCTTTTGTCCTTGTAATAGTTTTTGCTTTTTAATTAGTTACATGTATTAATGTTTATGGATTCTAGTTTGTGAAGCAAAATTAAGAAAGCTTTCTAATTCCAAAATAAGAAGGAAATTCAGCCTTACGGTATATCTGTGCATTTACATTTTACATTTAAATCTTTGATCCATTTGGAATTTATCTATAGTCAACTTTTTGTTGCTGGGACAAAATACTTGACATACACAACTTAGAGGAGGAAGTATTCATTTTGGCTCACAGTTTGGCCAGCTGGTTCCATGTAGAAACATCATGTCAGTAAGGCATGGTAGGTACAAGCTGCTCAACACATGGCCTCTGGAAAGGAGTGAGCAGGGGAAGAGCACCAGAAGAAATGACCAGGGACCAGCTAGGGGTCAAGACCCAGTGACCCACTTCCACCAACTAGACTCCACCTCCTAACAGCCCATTCAGCTATGAACTCATCAATGGATTAACACATTAATAAGGTTAATGTCCACACAATCCATTCATCTTTCCAGGAATCTCTTCAATTTAATTCAGTCAAGTTAACAATCAAGATTAACCAGTAATGTACAGTGTGAGATATAATTATTTAACTTTATTTTCCCAAATGTGTGTTTATTTTGTTTTAAAAACCTACCTTACTGACTTACAATTTTATTTGAGTTTGTTTCTAGACTTTCTGTTCAATTCCATTTTTCTCATCTTATGAAAATCATACTATTTAATTGTTGACATTTTGTGCTATTTTTCTTTAATATTCAAAAGGTTATTCCCTCATCACTGATCTGCTTTTTTGATGCCGAGATCAAACCAGAACCTTGTACATGCCAAACATATGCTTTATAACTGAGCTACACCCCCAGGTTCTCACTGATTTCTTTTTTTCCTTTGGTGGTGTTGGGGACTAAATGGAGGGCTTTCACACTAATATACATCTCCAGCCCATTTATACTTTTTATTTTGAGATAGGGTCTTGCTAAATTGATAAATGGTCCAGACTGGGTGGGGGTTATAAGCATGTGCCACTTTTTAAAATTTTTAATACAAAAATAAGACTCCTTTTTAAACATCACTGAATTTCCAGAAGTATTAATCACTTATTCTTTGCAAAGCAGCACTAAAATGACAGTGCACAAAAAGATTTTAGCAGATTATACTACAAGGATAAAGAGAACAGTTGTCTCTATTTACAAGTTAAAGAGATTTAGGAAACAAATTCATTGGAAAATTTTGCTTCCTTTAAAGGAATCTGTGTATTTCCCTCTCTTAAAGTGTAGAGAGGCAAGTAAGAGATTTCAATAAATTTTGGCAATTTGGATAATGTAGAGACAATTTGGTTGGCAAAGCAAGAAAGGAGACAACGTAAGTGTTTGTAGGCACCCAAAGGTGCAGTGTACTGTGCAAGCAGTGTGTGTGTGTGTGTGTGTGTGCATGCATGTGTGTCAGGGAAAAAGAGAATTGCCCTAAAAGTCAAGGTTCACTAAGGCTTTGAACCCCTGAATTCCTTCACCACTTCTTACAGTCTTCACTCAGGCACTAATGGTACCATCATTGATGTGATCCTTGTGTAATGTCAGCTGTTTCTTTTCTGGAGACAGGAGTTTATTCTTTGAAAGAGTTTTATAGCAAAAAGACTAATAAAAAATGAGAAACAACCATTTGATATGATAACTGTGTTTGAAATAGAAACTGGAGTAGAAAGCTTACACTACAAAGTTAAGGAATTTTTCAGGTCCAAGGTTTCTCAATCTAGGCACAACTGACATTCGGGGTGAGGAATTCTTTGTGGTGGAAGATTGTCCTGTGCATTGTAAAATGATTAGCAACAACCTTGGTCTTAACTTACCAGTGCACTCACTCCCTTCTGTGTGATAACAACCTAAAGTATCTCCATATGGGGACATGTGTTCTCTAGGACAGAGAAGCAAACTTCTCCTCTCTATTCTGAGAATCTCTGATTCAACAATAGACAGATGCACAGATGGTCACTCTGGTAAAAAACAAAACAAAACCCAATAAGTTTAGAGAATAATAAGATGTTCTACTATCCTATTAACAAGAATCCACAAAGAGAGAATATAGAAATGGAAGGGAAGGCATTAATAAAGAATTTTTAAAAATAGCTGTAGATAAGAATGTTCAGAGGTGGAGCTAAAGAAGGTGGATCAGTAAGCAGCAAAATACAGAACCTCCCTGAGAGAAACAACTCAGATGCCGGAATAAAACATCCTGGAGAGGACCAGACAGAGGGAGATGGATCCTCTCAACCCAGGAAGAAACTAAAGGCAAAAGAGCTGGTCAAATGCACTGTCGTGGGGCCACCATCAGAACAGCTCAGATTCGTGGCCAAGGCACTCTCGCTGAAGTCATCCAAACTCCCGGTCATGACACGCTCACTGCAGGAGCCCCAGTCGCGCTGAAGTTGGGGGTCAGCAAGCCCAATGGAGAGCAGAGCTGGCCTGGAAACCTGCATTAACCTGTGGTGAATGCCTGGAATAAGACCCTCCCATGGGAAAGGGGTGACCAACTGGACAACATGTTGGAATTGGGCATGAACAAGGAATGGCAGTGACTTCAGTTGGTTGCTCCCTACCCAGAGAAGATTGGTGGGATCTGCTTGGTCTGGGTCACACCCCTGGCTGGGACCCAATAAGTTGTCATAAACTGACTCTGTACTTACGGCACACACTAACATGGTGAAGGCGCCCACTGGTTGACTGTCTCGGAGGGGAGGGGCCAGCATACCCTGCCCCGGCTTGCACCTCAATGACTAACAGCAAACTGGAGAGGGCTGTATTCACTAGCCAGTGTACTTCAGAAGAACCATAACCAACAAGGAAAGGGGCTGGGACCTCATACCTGTATGGAAGAAATCAAAACATGACAAGAGAAAGAAATAAGAAAAAGCCAGCCCTCAACCCTGCAAATATTGATCAAGGAGAGGTAAATACAGAAGATATTGAGGGCAGCAAACATGCAATATCAGACATGGCATCAGCGGATATAAAGAAATATTTTCCTGACATCATAGACAAACTCAAAACTGAAATACTAATACAAGTAAGGCAAGATATAAGAAGATTAATAAAAGAAATGCCAAGCACCTCCCAAGAAGACACAGATGGAAGAATGGAGGAACACAAAAAAAGGAGAGAAATGTTCAATGAAGTATATAAAGAAAACCTAGAATACATGAAACAGATTCAAAGAGATTACCAGGAAGTTAAAAACTCCATCAAAAGCTGGAAAAATTGCCTGACAGAAACTAAAGATAGATTAACAAAACTTGAAGATACCTTTGCAATGTGTGATCACAAAAGGAAAGATCTCTTAAAAATAACAAGGAACTAGGAAGTAACAATACAAAGGCTAGAAGATGACAAGAGGATCTATAACTTAAGAATAAAAAATGTGAGTGAAGACGTAGGGGTAAACACAAAGGAAATACAAAGTTATTCAAAGAAAAAATTAAGGAAAACTTCCCAAACATAGGAAAAGGAAATGATATTCAGAAGTATGAGGCATACAAAACGGGGCTACAGCCAAAACAGACATACAATAATCAAGATCCTAGAAATTCATCACAAGAACAGAATATTAAAGGCCATCAGAGAAAAGCAACAGATCACCTATAAAGGGAAAACCATCAGAATCATGGCAGACTTCTTGACACAAACCATCAAATCAAGAAGAGCTTAGAGAGAAGTATTCCAAGCCCTGAAAGAAAATAACCTCCAACCCAAATTGATGTACCCCACAAAGCTGTCTCTCAATATTAATGGAGAAACAAGATGCTTCCATGACAAAGAGGAAATGGGGGAGTTCGTGACCACCAATCCAACCCTACAAAAAATACTGAAGGACATTCTAGAGAGAGAGAAAAAAAGCCACCAGGATTTCAGGAGCAGTGTCAGAGAGGCCTCAATGAATAGGGCAGACAGTGGAATGAAAGAGAAAAGTAGACAACCAATGGCAGAAAAATAGCATAGCAAAAATGAGGCAGAGAAGGTTGGCTATAATCTCTAACATAGATGGCTTTGATACACTAACAAAAAGAAAGACAGGCAGAGTAAATCAGGAGGTAGGGCCCAAGGAGATGCTCTGTATAGGAAATATAATTAACCTGAAAGAGGGCTTATGGACTGAAAATCAAATATGAGAAAAAAATGCTCTATGTGACAGGGAACCAAAGAGAAATAGGAGCAACTCAACTAGCATCTGCTGATAGGTTATAAAGACATGATACTTTTGTGCAGTAGAGAACTACTCAGCTATAACGAAGGAAAACCTTGGGGCTTTTGTAGGTAAAGGAATACAACTTGAGATTAGGTCCAGGAGTGAGAAGATTCGGAACCACTTAAGTAAATTGCAGGTTGCCCCTCCAATCTAAAAACTGAGGGAGTTGATGGGACCCAAAATGTGCAGTGCACCCTGTGGGAGTGAAAGGGGAGGAATTATCTAAAAAAGGAAGGCAGGAGATATTGTTAATAGTGTATCAGGATTTAAAATCCACAGTATTCTCACAGCTCTGTTTAGATGGATTATATTCTGTTCCAGTTTGTCTACTTGCACTAGATTTGAGGGTACAGACAGCTATCCCGAAAATAGCAGGATATAGTATGGTAATCATCCTTAATTTCCTATTAACTTAATCTGAAGCCCTGTATAACTTACACTGTCTTTTTATGACTGATCTTATTTGAATCTGATTTGTTAGATTGCTGTTTTGTATTGACTGACTTTATTCGAATCTGTAATGATTGATAGTATCAAGTCTGAGAGTATAGGCAAATACTCTGAAGACAACAAGATTCACTAGGATACCCCCTCTGGTTTGATTATTACCTGCTTTTGAAGTCTTATAATGTCTCCAATGTTTTGTTTTTATTAATAATGTTATGTACTGCTATATTCAATTAAACTATGCCTGATGATATAGACAATTCAATTGAAGATAACAAGAGACATCATAGTAACCATTGTAGATCACCTTGTATTGTGGTTCTATATGACTTTTTCATTTAATGTTTTTCTAGGAATTTGTTTTGTTTTGTCTTGCTTTGTTTTGTTTTGTTTTTCCCTCTAATATAGATAGATATACATGTAGAGACTCATGCATGCATAGCACTTATAAAAAGTCTATGAGAACTGATTATATAATGCATGATGAAATGAACAACTACTTTGAAGGAAAAGAGACACTACAGTACCCAGTGCTGATTCCAAAGCATCATTATATGAAATCTAGCAATACTATTATTCTTTGTTCAGAGTGATTTTAGTCTGTTTTGTTTTGTTTAATTTCAACATACGTGAAGGTACGGATAACTATTTTGAATAGAAGGAGAGACACTCTGACAGCCATTGTTGACTTCCTTATTATCTGGTCTTGAAGGCCTAAAACACCATCATCCTGTTCAGATCAGTTTTATACTACAGTTGTTTTGTATGAATTCACTCTATGTAAATAGAGTGTGAATATGGCCAACTGTTTGGAAGAAAACAAGAGATAATAGGCTAGATAATGAAGATCTCTGTTTGTCTTGCTTTGAAATTTATGTCTCTTACATTGCTTTCTTATGTTCTTTTTGTTGTGTTTAATTTTACCCTCTTTAAAATAAAAAAAGAATGTTCAATAAGATCTATGAAAAAACTCATTGCAAATGCATCATTGTGCGATTTCAGATTGCTAGGGATGATGGCAAGGTTCTAGTGAGAAAAACAGGTCAGAAACAGAGGAACTAGAAGGGCAGCTCAATAATAACACTTGTAGTAAAAGCCAAGGGAACAATGCCCTTATGGTGCTGTGGGAAAATGAGCTTGGACCTAAGTTATCAATCAGGAATAAGAACAGAATAAAAGTATTTTTAGTCATGGAAGTACTTTCATAGTTTTTTTCCTAGGTACCCCCTCTGAGCGAGCAACAGGAGTCTGTGCTTCTTCAACATGAGTTTTAACTAAAGGTCACATGTTTGGGCATTGCAAGATATTAATGTACATTTGATTGATATGTTGAACAAGCTGAATAAAATTTAGGTTATATATATATTTTAAAAGTAGAAAAGCAAGACTACTATTAGCTCCAGGAAAAACAGGAAATTTTCAAGTAAAGTATTATCATAGCATTGACTCAGCAATGTATCATATATATTTACATTGTTACTATGACGTAAACCCTAATTACTGTTTATTGACAGCTGTGTCAAGGGTGGAGGCAAAGTGGTGGAGGTGACGGTGTGTAAAAGAGCTAGCTTTTTAAACACCATGACAAGATGTAAAAAAGTAATGTCTCAAATTGAAAATCAACATTGGTCTACAAAAAAAAATTAAAAGCCAGAGGTTTAGTTCAGCAGCATAAGAGCCTGCCTGGCAAGTGTAAAGTTGTAGTTTGACCGCTGGTACAAAAAAAAAAAAAAAAAAAAGAAAGAAAGAAACAAATTGGCCTAAGGGTACCATTAGGAAATAAAGAACGCAGCATGATTGTGGGAATGTGAAGGTAAAAATACTGTAGGTGGGGGAGAAAGTGGAGCAGCAAATATAGAATTTTGAGAAAGCATCCTTGGAAAGGGAATATTGGTAAAACACAGTTGAGAATAGAGAGTCAGTTGAGTGGCACATACCTGTACTCTGGGAGGCTGAGGCAGGAGAATGGCAAGGCAAGCCCAGCCTGGGTGACTTAATGAGACCCTGTTTCAAAATTTAAACAATTTAAAACAGGGTTAAGGATGTAGTTCAGTGTGAAGGCCCTGCTTGAATCCCCAGTATGGAGGGGAAAAGAGTAAAGGTTTAAATGTAAATAATGAAATTGTTATCTCTAAAGAAATTTAATGACACTTAAAATTTCAAAAAAAATACACAGTTGATATATGCTGCCTTCTTAGGTTTCTGAATTGTGATTAGTTGAACAATTTTAACATTCCATGAGTCTTTATTGAATTCCTTTTATATCTCAGGTTGAAGCCTGAGATATAAAAGGAATTCACTTTCATGTTTTTTATAAATCTCAAAACAATTTGCTGTTTGTTGATGCACTCGGAGGCCTAATATGAAGGGATATAATGGGATGTAGAATACAGTTTATTTCTGTTTACTTGACCTGAGTTAAGGCTGATGTTAGAGAACAGTGCATATCAAAGATAATGATGGTGGATTTATCAGCAAAGGACAGCGCCACTTACAGCCATCACTGTCGAGCACGGGTGAGTGTCTGTAGGATGTACACCTGTTTAGACTCCTGAGACCATGTGGGGAATCATATTATTTTACCGCCAAATTACAGCTGAGCGATGAATCTAGTAAAACTAACTTTAAACCTCACAGGCTGTAAAAACCACACACATGCCACTAGGTGTCCTAGTCCTTTGCCATGTCTTAGTGAATACCCTTTCCTCCCCTGTCCTTATAGAATATTAAAGTCCCCTTTTGACACAAATACATATTTTTCTGAAACCCTTGACCAATAAGTCTGATCAGCTTATACGCATCTGCTAACCCTACTTAGAAGGACTTTGTCTTTTTAAAAAAACATGCCAAGAACCCTAAACCCTATCAAGAGATCACTCAGTTTTCAAACATTTGTCTAGCCTCAAAATTGAGACGTGAACAAAATCATCAGGACCTGGTACAAACATTTCTGAAATAATGTTCCTATACTCATTTCCTCATTTTAAAACCAAATATAAAGGTTCCGGCTTTTCTCCCAGCGTGGCTTGTGCATCCCTGTTTCTGCTTCCTTGTAGTGTATCAATAAACCATTTGTTTTCATGTATTTCTTGACTGTTGATAAATTCTTTTTACCATCTGTGGCATCAACCTCTTACAGCCTCCTCCCCAAGGGCAGATAACACTGACATCTGTCCATTCTGGGCTGACTCCACAGATGTTCACATATAATCATCCTCTGACCATGGAGAGTTACTTTTTTCTAGTTTTTATTTTTTATTAGTACGTGTTTGCAATACATAATGATTGCATTGCTCATGAAGCCTAACTATGTAAGTGCACAAGGTAGCTCTAGGAAAGAACCAAAGTGCACAGGACCATTGTGTGAAACAAATGTGATGAAAAGTGTGAAAAAAGCACCTATCCTTGTGTTTAAGAGTCTTGGGGAGAAAAAGGGAAAGGGTTCAGTGGGGTCCTCGGGGATCGTCCTCCCAGCTTCATAGTGGGACATTTTCTGTCCCTGTTGGGTGGTGTAAATTTTGTCTTTTCAAAGTGAATCTGAAGGTTTTTTTTTTTAAAACCTTTGTCCTATTATTCCTAGTTTATAGATAAACAAATTAAGCCCCAGTGAGATTCAAGTAACGAAATCATATAACTCTAAAAAAATAGGTGGACAAAATTCAGGTTTTGATTTCAATTCTATTGCTTTCCCACTGTAAATAAACACGGATAAGGTGTGTGATGTTTTGACTGTGTATTTTGTGGCCCAGATCTGCAGCAGATAGGTGTGTGCCTGTGTGTGTGTAGATACTGGGTCACATGTTAGCTCTCTTGATAGCTATTTCTCACAAATAACTGTCCTATGTTATTAATGATGGTGTTTAGAAATTCTTTTATTTAGAATTTACTTCTTTTTAAAAAAGCTTTGCAATTATGCTTAAAATTTTTACGAATTATAAATAAAAGCCTAAATACACTTTTCCATCATACTGTTTTGTTCCAACCAATTGTATCTGGTAGTCCAGAACACTTGGAAATTTTTGAGCCTCCATATAACACGTCAGAAGATCCACTTAAAGGCAAACTATGCATGGGGCAACCCTTTAAAGTGTTTTTCAGCAGTTCCAGAAGAGGCTGCTTGAACAGAACAGGGCTCCTACCCAGGCTGGGACGCACCTGCAACCCTAAGGCTAGACACAACTTGGGTCACGGCAGAGACGTGGCAGAAAAACTCAGTAGTTGTCCTTTCATCTGCTTTCTGATGATCACACCACTCCATTCATGAACGCAAGTACTTATGCTTGTAAAAGGCAGAACGTCAAGTCATAATCCAAACATTTCTGGCCAGGTGGCTGGCCCGGCGCTGACCGCTGCGGAGGCGGACTCACACTTCTGCCTACTCCCGAGTTGTGACTTGCTCTGAAAACACCAGGAGCCACACGCTGTGCGCGGGGCGACGCGCGATCGTCCAGGATCTCGTCTCAGCCCACTCCGGGTGTTGGGGCTTCAAGGCCCTTCCGGGGACCTGACTTCGGCGCCGGGAGGTGGGCCCCGCGGACTGCCTCGGGGCCCCGCCCACTCTGGCCGGGTCGCAGCCGCCGAACGCGAGCCGGAGCGCGAGCGGCCGCGGTCCCTTTAAGGAGCCGCGCTGCGGTAACCGGAGCCCGCAGTCCGGGCGGGCGCAGCGGCCGCTGGAGCCTCGGCGCCTGCTCCTCCAAGCGGCCGGGAGCCCGCCGCGTCCCCGGCGCCCGCGAGCATCTCGCGCTGTGGCTCTGGCTGGCGCCAGCCCTCGGACCCGTCCGGATGACCAGGCGCCTGTAGCCGCCGCCGCCCCCTCCCGGCCCGGCGCCGCCGCCCGCGCGCGAGTCGTCCCGGGACCCGGCACAGGTGACGCCGTCTGGAAGGGGCTGGGGAGGAGTGCGCGGGCGAGCCCCGTGCAGCCGGCGGGCGCGGCTCCGGCTCCGCACCCCGGCCTAGCGCGGCCGAGGGCTCCGGCGCCCCGAGGCCGGGCTGGGGGAGCCCGGAGGGTGGGGGCCGGGGCGGCTCCTGCAGGTGCGAGGCGGAGCAGCATCCTCCCGCGCCCCGGCTGGGAGCCGCGCTGTCCCGGGCCCGCGCCGCCCCGCGTTCCACGCGCGTCTCCGGCCGCGCGGCTCCGGCTGCGGCTCCGGCTCCGGCTCCCCGCCCGCCGGGCGCTGCCTCGGGGTCTCGGCTCGAGGGGGTGGGTGCAGCCTTTGTGCTCCCGGGGAACGCGTGCCGGTTAGAGACGCGCATACAATGCGGCGCATCAAGTGCCCCACCCCCGCCTCCTCCTAAAACAAGTGCTGTAGCTTTTATTTACCCTGGTAGTTCTCAAGTGGGTCCCATTTTTAGCCAGCGAGTGCTGAAGAGTCTAGTGGGAAGGGGACCGAGAGCTGAGTCAGAGAGAAATATCGCTGTAACCCCTGCCAAGTTTATTGAACAGAGTGCCTTGGTTTACCCAGCCAGGAAATGGGGTTTGTGATGCCAGCATTTTCCCCAAACGTCTCAAGACAGTCACGGGTAGGAAAACCTCTGTGGCAACACTTTCAGTTGACTTGAGTGTATTTAAAGGTCATGGTTGCTGGTTTCTTTTCTTAATTGTACACATTTGAGCATTAATATACACTTTTTATATGAAACTGTAGAACTGATCATAAAGAATGATCTCTGACGATGTTTGAATTAATTTAGATACTACTTTGAGAGCAAGAAGGAAGAAGAGTTTATGTAGATAATGGGGATTAACGTGCGTACTAGATAAAAAGCTGTCATTTGAGTAAAACCTTTCATGAACTGCGAAAATTGGACTTTGGATTGGGAGTGTTTTTAGACAAGATACTGCTATGTGAGCACGTGGTATATGATGGAAAACAGCCTCACCTTTGTATAGCCCTTAAGTTACTAAATTCAAGAATCCCAGCTCTGGGGCTGGGGATTTAACTCAGTGGCCTAAGCGCCTGCCTGGCAAGCCTGAGGTCCTGAGTTCAATCCCCAGTACCACCACCAAAAAAAAAAAAAAAAAAGAATCGCAGCTTCCTTTGAAGTATTCTGTATATGAGGTAGACAGTTTCCCTCGCCACTTAAACTGTATACATAAATTAGAAACACATACTCTTGCCATGTTAGAAAATTTGAAAGAATGGTGTGAGGAATCACGGCTTTTCATTTGTCCCCCTACCTCATTTCCAATGCCATATGATGACCCAGAGAATAATTTATTTTGAGGATGCTTATTTTTCCCTATCCCTGCAGCTCCTTTTGCCCCATTACCTCCTTCCAGAGTTTGAATCTTTACTGTGTCATCTTGCCTGAGTTTTTACCCTTCTAGGCTGGATGCCGTGGACCCAGCTGCTTAGTCATTATTACTTGCTTTCTATTTTGTTCTTTTCACTGCAAGCCTTCTTTACTGTGGTGGGAGGAATTATGGCTCTTCACTCTTAAAGCTCTATATTTATTTGGAAGTGAATGCCAGTTGTAGGAGTCGAGGGGCTGAACACCCTCCCTATAACCAGATAATCCATGTGGTGGTCAGGAACCCTAGATTCCTGACTGGAAAATGGGAAGACAGCTGGGTTGCAACAACCGAGAGGTACAGTTTTAAGGCAGGTTCTAGAGTATATATGAATTTGATGGGTCCTCTTGTCCCTTTCTCTGAGAGTATTTGTTGTCCCCTAGCAAGACAGCAGCTGTTTTACAGTTGTAGGACCTGTTTACCTTCTTTCCTTGGTGCTGTAGAGAAGGACTGTCATCTGTGTTGCTCTCTCAAAGTTTGCCTTACATATTTTAGAGGAAACGGAACAGTTTAATTTGTATCTCTCTCTGTCCCTTCTGAATTAGTGTCCTGTATCTTACAGATTAAAGAAGAAGGATTCATTTAAGCTCCAATATCTCTTGGAAGGTTAAGAAGTGGGATACTTGGTTTGCCTAAGAAGAGAAAGCCAAAAAGACTATACTGAGTTACAGAAAACCATAATGTTTCTTTTGAGGAAGATAATGAATTAATTGTTTGGGGGAGAATCATGGGCACTTGGACGACAGAGTACAGGCTTGGGAGTGGGGTTGTGTTGGACAGCTTGTGCCCTTGTTCTTGAGAGAAGAAAGGATCCCACCAATCTGCTACAGTCACCTCATTGTGTTTCCCACCTTCCATTTGCCCCGTGAGAAGAAGACAGCAATATGGAGGTGGAGTAACCATCTGTTCTCAGGATGGAAAACAGGCTGAATTGAACAGTAGGAATGAGTGTATTTACCTGGTGTTGGTTATTAGGCCCTGGAATGTATTACACCAAAGAATGTGCCATATCAGGAAAATGAGGCTAATTTTTTAAGAGTGCCTAAGGTATTTCATGAGTGACTTTGGCAATACTGTATTTTTCTCTTGTTGAGGAGGCAAAGTAGTGCAGAAAGAAATGGAGTCCCACTGCTCCAGGGACTGTTAATCCTGGCGAGACAGTTGGATGTGCTGCAAGCAGATCCCAGACCCAAGAAAGCAGGATAAGGCAGAAATAGCAAACAGTGTTTCTTTTCACAGAACATTGGTCTGTTCAAGGAAAATACAGTCTTATGGATACAGGAGCTCACGAACTGGTACACAGTCAAAGGCCAAGGTTTTTGAAAATAGCCAGTGAAGAAGGTCACTGAAAGTGGGCTCAGAGCTTGAGCCAGCATGGCAGAAAAGAGCTGCAAAACAATAGGGCTAGTGTCACAGGGGGAAGTGGACTGGATGACAAAGGCTTGTCTAAAGCAGTATTTCAAACATTTTTGGTTGACAACGGTGCAAATGCATGTTATTTTGAGATCCAGGACATAAGTATATGTCTATTCAAAACAAAGTTTCTGTTTGTACTCTATTACGGTTTCTATTCTGTGTTCTTAAAACATCTTAACCTGTGACTAGATCATAGTCTACTGTTTGGAAACCATTTGTTCACTAGGCGGAAAGTCACATTGCAGTGGAGCAGATTGGGCCAGAACTTGGAGATGCTGGGGTTGTGGTATACACTTGATTGAGAGCTGTTAAGATTCCTGTCTTGGTAGAGACAGGGTGGTGTGTGAAAACTCATTGGTGCCTGAAGGGAATAGACTCACAAAGATGAAAGGCAGCTGAACTGCCCATCGGTTCTGTCCACTTCAAAGCGAACAATTGGTTTTGAAGGAAGAGGAGGAAATGTAAAAGGAGTGAACTTGGATCTGATCTGAACTTGGAAGCAGATTTCTTCAGAGCAGTGAGTTTTTTTCTCTGTAGGTCAAGTGAGAAGACAAATGAACCCAGAACAAATTGGCTGATGGATTTAGGTCATGTCCACTTTCGTAGGTTGGCTAAGGCCCACAGGGCTTATAGTACAGTGGTGAGTGGGAGGCTCACACCTCCCTTTCCAGCTTTTAGAAGTTTGAGCAGAGGCAATGGACGGAATGTGTTTTTTCTGAACCCTACTTGCTGATCAAACTCATTAGGAAGTTAGCTTCTTGCCTCAACTGAGAATTGGAAAAGTCTTCTCATTCTGTTTTATAAAAGGGTTAGGCTATGATGACTTCCTTAGAAGTCATTTCAAGATCTACAGTGGAACTTGGGCTGCTACCTCAACCAGCATCTGGGAACTAATTCCGGTATCTGCCCTAGAGTTAATAAAGAGGAGGCTTTTGATTTTTCTTTTTTGTAACAATTAACATCTGACTCTAAAACCTGACAATCTTACAAGCAAGTAAAACAAACTTTAGTTAAAGAACACAGGTATCAGAGTTCACCCCAGCATGTTGCTTAGTAACTGCTTGCTTCTGCCATTGATACTGTGACCTAGTTGGATCTTCCCTTTGACCTATCTTGCTGCATTGCCTGCTTTTCTTACCTTATAGCATATCTTCTGTATTTGACCTTAGCCTTACTCATAAACGTCATCTCCTTCCTTCTTCTGCTCACTTTTTCCTTCTTGCTTGCTAAATGTTGTCTGAACCAGCTGTGGTGTCATCCCAGCACTCAGGAGGCTGAGGGAGGTAGGATTGCTGTGAGTTCAAGGCTAGCCTGGACTACAGAGCGAGACCCTGTCTCAAAAAACAAACACAAAATCAAGCATAAGAACCAAAGACTAACTGCTGCCTCTCATTTATCTAGCACCTTCAACTCTGGTTTCTGTAATGTTATCTCTGACTCGCCTGGCTTATGGTATCCACCTGACTACTCTTGATAGACTTAAAATTCATTAAAAAGAGTATTTTGGAGGCTGGGGGCTCTGCTCAGTGGTAGAGGGTTTGCTTAGCATGTGCAAGGCCCTGGATTCAATTCCTATTACTACGCATGCACAGAAGTATATTTTGAAGGCATGGAGAATTTCTTCCTACTGGATGTATATTTATTTAGTGGGAGGGGAGGTAGAAGGAACTTTTATTTGTTGGGAAAATTTGAACAAAGTGGAAAACTCCCTTTGCAGAATGCTAATTTTTAGGGACATGATTCTTAAAATTAGTCTCAAATGAGTAACATGTTTGCTGTACTACATGTACAAATACTGGAACAATTATGAATTTAATAAAATACATTGTAATTTGTTACCTGCTATTTTAAGAATTCAAAAGACCACAGCTTAGTTCTGATTGAGAAAGATTCCTTGCCTTTTTGTGTCTTGTGGGGAAAAAAATAGAAGAACCCAGGGCAAGATAAAGGCTAGAGGGCAGAAGGCCACGAGGGACAGCCTGGTCACCCACATCAAGGACAGAAAGAAGGCTTGGCAGTGTCTGGCTTCATATCTCTAAGTCCTGCAGACATCATGCATTTGGAAGATTTGAGAACGTTTTACAGCCCAAGATCATAAATAGTTTTTCTAGCCTGTGTATTACAAAAGTGAAACTAGCTCATTATATATAAAAGAAAACTATAAACAACTTGTAGCCATCAGAATAAAATGAAAGTTCGTTTTTATCCCTTCCTCACCTTCCACCTTCCCTGGTTTTACTCTTAAAACACCCACGTTACTAGTTTTGAAGTGTCCCAGCAGACCTTTTTTCTACCAAAATATGCCCGGGACACTTTATTTATGAGAAATTATTCTGCAGGCTACCTTCCACGTCACCTTTTTCATTTAACTACATAATGTGTGATAATGTATATGTATCCTGTGTTTAACCATTTCCCAATCAATGGCCTTCAGAGTTACTGCTAACGATCCTTCAGCAAATACACGTGTATATACCTCAGTTCACACTCTTGTGAACTGTGTTAAGGGTAACAGATAATTCATTAGTATACTACTTATTTTATAATTTATAAATGTAATACCATGTAAGTTTACATATTTTGCTAATTCAAGTATTCAGCAGTAAAACAATCAATAGATGTTATGGGAATTGGACAGTGGAACAACATACATCCCTTGATTTTAAGAGCACACCATATAATAAAGGTAAAGGCATGCATTTCAACTACCAGATTTTCAGTTTTATTTATATCTTAGCCCTATGCCAAAAGGTATTTGAGATAGCTTATAAAAATATACACTATGACAAGTTTATTTAGTACAAAAATGAGAACAAGTGAGGCTAGTTTATATACTTTGAGATCCTGTTTTCCTCTTCGTACAAGTTCTTGGATATAAGTTTCCTAGCAACTAAAAAGAAGCAGCAAATAATCCGTAACCAATCTCAGAATATCCAGAAAGGAAACCAAATTGGAGAAGCTCGCCTCTTCCTGATTCTCGGAGGCAAGAAAGTTAGTTATCCTTTGGGTTTTCATCAGGTAAACACTGCATTTGCAATGGCCAACATTCTCAATGGCATTTGTATTATTCTACAGTACAAACTGGTGACTTAGGTTTGTGATCTCATATCATATCATGTTCCTCAGTGTTAGTCATGGGTGTCATGCCCTGGCACTAGTCAGTGAAAGGTCAGTAGAGTGAGGTGTAAGTTCATGAGTTTAGTCCAGAAATAGCTTTAGAAGGACTTCAAGGGACATATGATCAGTGTAAACAGCAATGTGATATTATTCCTGGACAATTTTTCTATGAGGTAGTTGACAACATACAATTGAGTGTGTAAAACCCATTTGCTCAGGATCACTTGCCTTGTAAATTAAGCTAGAAATGAGAATATACTACATAATCTTAACTTTTTAGAATTATTACAATGACTAAGCAAACATTTTCCAAAACAACAATAACAACAAACAAAACAAAACTGTGTACTCAATCTATGCAAGATGATTTGGTACTTGTTAACTTTTTGAAACCACAAGGTGGAAGGCTGAAAATTAACATTTGAAAAAATTTTGAGTACATCATGAAGCTTAAAATTATTAGTAGGTTCATGAGTGTGAGGGTGTCAACAGGGCTTGGAGGCCTACAGGTTGAAACCTCAGGACCCTAATTTGCAAGACTAGGGACAGTTCACCAAATTCTTGTCTTAGGGAGAGTGCCTCAGAATAGTTTTTTATTACCAAGTGTTTGGGCCAAGTTTAGGTCCTTTTATGTGACTTACCATACTTGAGTTTAAACATGAGATTGGAGTAAGTATAAAATTTGAAGCCACCTGGAGTTTGTGATATGATTAAACTGTATCTGATTTGTTTTGTTTGTCACTTCATTGGTTTGTGAAGTACTTCAAAGTAACCTGTCACTGTGTTTATATTTTTGTTTATATTTTTTACTGCCTAGAAGTATTAAACCAGATACTGAATGAGGTAAGTGACATGTTTTTGGGAAATAGTATAGTTGGAACCAGTTTTACGTGATGGCAGTCTTAGAGGAAGAAACCGTGAAAGAAACTGTTCTCTGAGTACTTTGGGTAAAGTTTTTAAGTGGCCCATTAGGTAACAATATTGAAGGCTACAGAAATGAGTTAAAAAGTTCTTGGCTGTCTTCTCATTTTAGCCACTAAACTCTCCAGTCAGATCTTAGGTGTGGAAAAGCTGCAGGGCCCTTAGGCCAGGAAAAAAATTGTAGGCAGAAATGATCACATTGCTTCAGATAGAGAATGTCACATTCCTCTATGATATGCTGCAATCAGAGATATTGAGGTAATGCTTCTTGGTTAGGTAAGGGCTTGTCAAACACTGTTCTTTTTTGAGTTGTGTTTCAATCTGTTGCTGAATACCAAACCACCCACAAACTTCAGTAGCTTAATGTAATGCTTTTGTTTTTTCTTTCCTACTATTCTATGGGTTATGCAGGTCATTCCTCCGTTGGCTACAGGCTCACGTGAGTGAACACATTCAGTTGCAGGGCCTGCTGGGCTGGAAGGTCTAAGGTGGCTTGCTGTCTGGTTGGGAATTGGTATTGAACAGTGGCTGTTAGCTGAGCCACTTGTTTTCTCCTCATGACTTCTCACCTCCCATAGACTAGACAGGTTTCTTTACATGGCAGAAGTGGGGCAGCGTTCTGAGTGGAAGGCACACACCAAAAGGCCTTCTTAGGCCCATCTAGGCCCTCCTCTGTGGATCTGGAGACTTAGACTTCACCTCTGGATTGGAGTGGTGGTGTCACATTACAAAGGAATTGATGACCATTAAATAATTTGTCGCAAGTGGCCACATATGCCAAGCAATGTGCTATGTGTATTTAGAGCATTATCTCACCTGACTCACACAACCATCTGGCAATGTAGGCGAGAAAGGGCCTGTTGTGTTCACACAAGGCCACTGATAAGTTTTGGGACTAGGTACTAGGACTCTAACCCTCTTTCACCGTTGTTGAATGGAATTGTTTAAGAATTCAACATGTGTGAGAAACTTGCTGACTTATTCTCCAGCTCCTCTAACTCACTTATTACTGTCTCCTGTTTCCTGTGGGGAGCAGGCAACAGAGAAAGGAAAACACAAGACAGGTGGCAAAGCTCTAACCATAGCCACTGCCATACATCCTGGGACTTTCTCAGTTGTGACCTGATTGTCGATTTTGGAACTGAGAAGAGCATTCCTGTCTCTTTAGGTTCTAATTTCCTAGTTGTTTTGGTAGGTGTCTCAATGTTCCTTAAAAAACAAAAACAAGAAACAAAGTATATTTGGGAAAAATTGTGCTTTGTCCAATTTTTCCTTGATTTCACAGTTCTGTCAGGAAGCCAAGAGATGTTCCACGCCAAGAGGCTCCTTCTGTGACTCCTCCAGGAAGGGAAGAGCACTGGTATGGAAACAAGTACTTTAGAAGCTGGGTAGGAAAGGTTGGCTGCTGACCCTTTCCTCTTTCTTAGTCTCTGCCAGGTGATACAGTGCCACCTGGCCCCTGCTCCAGCACCAGTTGCCTGGGTCTTATGTTGCACTTGAAATGTTAATTTCCTTCAGGATGAGCCCTCAGATTGCATTAGCTTCAAAATCTCTCTCTCTTTTTTTTTTTTTTGGTGCAAGTACTGCAAGAGTGTGACCTTCTAATTACTTAAATCTCCTGGCTTAAGACATTCTAGTTTATCCAAAGCCTAATGGCTGTAATTGGAACACGAGGGTTTAAAAAAACAAGGCCTTCTTTATAAAAGTTTTAAATGGGGCAAGATGTGAGGAAGCAACATTTATCCTGTAAGGTACATGTGCTTTCTGTACTTTGAACCCTAGAAAAATGAACTCCTTAGTTTCATAAGATTAGAGTTCCTCACTTTTTGGGAGCTGAGAACTAGAGGAAGAGCAGGGAGAGTGGGGAAGGGGTCTTTGTAACTTGATTGACTTTCTGCAGCTGCATTAGTTGTTAGGCATTATTGCAAATAAAGCCCAAGTAGAAGAGTTAAGTGCCAAACCAAAGAAAAAATATTAGGTGCAATTGAAGATTAAAAAATTGATGTAAAATAGATTATGATAGGTTTCATTTATTTTTAAATTATAATCTAAAACATATAAAGTGCTTAAATGTAAAGTAGGAAAATAAGAATAGAAGTTTTGTTAAGATTCTAATTAAAAATACCTAACATGCAACCCAGTTTGGTGGCATATGCATATAATCTCAGTACTCTGGAGCCTATGACAGCAGAATCTCAAGTATGAGCCCAGCCTGGGGAACTTAGTGAAACTCTATCTCAAATAATAATAAACGGTGGACATGTAGCTCACTGCAAAGGCCCTAGCTTCAATCCTCAAAAACCAATTTATAATCTGAGTGAGAACAGATTGGGTGTAGTGGAAACCAGAAGAAGTTAGTTGTTGAAAAAGCAGGATTACCAGGGTAGGGTTTTAAAAAAAAAAGAGGAATAACCCCCACCTTTGTGGTATCAGAACATTTTGATATGGATTCTGGACTTTTGAGAAAAATCTGTATCAAGATGCCTATTTAACTTTTATACAATAAAGTATGGAAAAGAAAGGAAGACCACACAATCTTCTTGACCAGCACTAATAAGTAGAATACAAATCAAAAAAGCTGTGTGTGTGTACAAGTATATGTATGATAGAAGTCCCAGGTATGAATATTTGAAAAAGACTGAACTAGGAGGATCAGGGAAAGAATCCTAGAAAGCATTTAATATAGCATATAATAATAAAAAGACAAATAGGATTATGACAGATAAACAGACTAAAGAGATTTATAGCAGAGATAGGAATTAATAGGCAGAACAGCTCTCTGAGCTGTGGGACCAAGTGGGGCAATTTTATAACCTATGACTATGGATGTTGTTGCACTGAGGATGGGTGACCCCCCACAGAGTCCCGTTTAGGGAGCAGAGTTTAGCTCCCTTCCTTCCCTAATGTCCTGTGCTTGCAGTTATTACACACAATTGTGTGTGTATGAGCCAGTTCAAATATATGACTGTTATACCTTAAATATCTTATTCTTTCTTAACAAAATAAATTATAATTTAAAAAAAGTTGTTTCATGGGAGTGTAAGTTGCCAGGGTCTAAAGAAGGCAGCATTGAACAGTTTCTCTTAAATTCTATTACACGCTATTGGGGAACAAAAAGTTGAAGGATGAGGAAATAGAACAAAAATATGAAGAATAGAAAGAGTTTCAAAGATGGCAGACCTATAGGTAGTAGGATATGGAGCCTCTCAGAGAGACAGCTCAAATGCCAGAATAGAACACCCTGGAGAGATCCAACCAGAGGGAGATGGACTCTCTCAACCCAGGAAGAAACTGAAGGGAAAGAAACTGCTCGAATACAAGGTCCCGGGGCTACCATTAGAGAAGCAAAGATCGGCAAGCACCGCACTTTGGCCGAGCCGCCTGAATTTGTGCCCGAGATCCACTTGAGCGACCGAACCTGCACTGAAGCCACTACCTTGAGCAGCCAGAGCCTGGAGCTGAACAGCCCTGAGCATGGCTCACCTGGAACCAGCCCTGCAATGACCCACCCAGGGGCACTGTGAATTCACCGCAGCTGGGCTGAGGTCAGAGATCAGGTAGCCCAACAGTTCTCGGGGACCGGGCAACCCATGGTGAGTGATGGGAATGTGACCCTCCCGTGGGAAAGGGGCAACCTACTAGAGGACATATTGGAATTGGGCAAGAAAGCCCTGGCTCTGCAAGGAAGCAGCTTCGGTTGGTTGCTCCCCTCGCAGAGCGGATTGGAGGGATCTGCTTGGACTGGGCTGGGACACAGTGGGTCGTCACAAATTAATTGGTTCCCTGAGGGTGGCGCACACTGAAGTTCGACTGGCCCGGAGAGGAGGATCCAGCATATACTACCCTTGCTTGCACTTCACTCTCTGATAGCGGATGGTAGAGGGCAGAAGCCCCTAGCCTACGTGCTCCAGAAGAACCCTAACCAACAAGAAAAGGGGCTGGGAATTACACTATACACTTGAATGGAAGGAACCAAAAACATGATGAGAGGGAGAAATAAGAAAAAGCCTCCAGCTCCCAACCCTGAGAATATTGATCCAGGAGAGGTATATAAAAGAGATTGAGGGCAGCAAACATGCAACATCAAACACAGCATCAGTGGACATAAAGAGATATCTTCAGGACCTCGTAAACGAGATCAAAACTGAAATATTAATTCAAGTTAAATAAGAGATAAGTAGATTAATAAAAGAAAGGCTGAGCATCTCTCAAGAAGACACAGAAGAATGGAGGAACATAAAAGGAGAGAAGCAGTCAATGAAGAATATAAAGCAAACCTAGAATTCATGAAGCAGATTCAAAGAGATTATCAGGAAACTAAAGACTCCATAGAAAGTTGGAAAAACTGCTTGAAAGAAACCAAAGATAGACTATCAAAAATTGAACACAGGCTTGCAATGTATGATCATGAAAGGGAAGATCTCTTAAAAATAACAAGGGAGCAGGCAGTAACCATACAAAAGCTAGAGGATGACAAGAGGATCTATAACTTAAAAATAAAGCATGTGAATGAAGAAGCAGTAGTCAAAACAGAAGGACTGCAAAGGATATTCACAGAAATTATTAGGGAAAACTTCCCAAACATGGAAAAAGGAAATGATAAGCAGACGTATGAAGCCTACAGAACTCCAGACACTTACAACCAAAACAGAGCTACACCCAGACACATAATAATCAAGATCCCAGAAATTCAATATAAGAACAGAATATTAAAAGCCATCAGAGAAAAGAAACAGATCACCTATAAAGGAAAACCCATCAAAATCACAGCAGACTTCTCGACACAGACCATCAAATCAAGAAGAGCTTGGAGTGAAATAATTCAAGCCCTGAAGGAGAAGAATCTCCAGCCCAGATTGATGTATCCTGCAAAACTCTCTCTAGAAATTAATGGAGAAGCAAGATGCTTCCATGACAAAGAGGAACTGGGAGAATTTGTGACCACCAATCCAACCCTACAAAAAATACTAAAGGACATTTTAGAAAGAGAGAAAAAGAATATGAGCATTTCAGGAACAGTGGCAGAGAGGCCTCAGTGAATGAGGCAGACAGTGGAGTGGAAGAGAAAAATAGACTACCAATGGCAGAAAAATAGAATAGCAGAAGTGAGGCAGAGAGGATTGGCTATAATCTCTAGTATAGAGGGCTTCGAAATACTAACAAAGAGAAACACAGGCAGAGTAGATCAGGAGATAGGGTCCATTGAGCTGCTCTATATAGGGAGGCAGTGGGACCCAAAACAAGCAGTGCACCCTATGGGAGTGAAAGGGGAGGAATTGTCTCAAAAAGGAAGGCAGAGGATATTGTTAATGGGGTAACAAGATTTAAAAATCTACATTATTCTCATCACTCTGCTTGGATGGATTACATGTTGTTCTAGTTTGTCTACTTACATTAGACTTGAAGACATCAGCTATCCCAAAAATAAGAGGATATAATATGGTAATCATCCTTAATTTCCTCTTAACTTAATCTGAAGCCCTGTATAACATATACTGTCTTATTATGTCTGATCTTATTTGAATCTGGTTTGTTAGATTGCTATCTTTATTGACTGATTTTATTCAAATCTGTTATGATTGATAGCGTCAAGTCTAAGAGTGTAGGCAATTACACTGAAGATGACAATATTCACTAAGATACCCACTCTGGTTTGATTATTGCCTGCTTTTGAAGTCTTATAATATCTCCAATGCTTTGTTTTTATTAATGTTATATACTGCTGAGACATCATGGTAACCATTGTAGATCACCTTGTATTGTGGTTTTATATGACTTTTTGCTTCATGCTTTTCTAGGAATTGTTTTGTTTTGTCTTGCTTTGTTTTGTTTTTCCCTCTAATACAGAAAGGATAGATATATATGTAGAAACTAATGCATATGTAGAGCTTATAAACAGTTTACGAGAACCAACTGTATAACGCATGTTGAAATGAACAACTATTTTGAAGAAAAAGAGACACTATTGTACCTAGTGCTGACTTCACAATGTCATGATGTGAAATCCAGCAATACTAGCATTCTTTGTTCAAAGTGATTTTAGCTTGTTTTGTTTTGTTTAAGTTCAACACACATGAAGGTATGGACAGCTGTTTTAAAGAGAATGAGACACTATGACAGCCATTCTTGGCTTCCCTATTGTCTGGTCTTGAAGACTTGAAACGCTCTCCTCGTTCTGCTGAGATCAGTTGTTTCATGTGAATTTCTTGTATGTGACAATATGGACCACTATTTGGAAGAAAACAAGAGTCAGTATGATAGATAGTGAATATCTCCGATTGTCTAGCTTTGAAATCTATGTCACTTACATTGCTTTCTTGTGATCGCTTTGTTCTGTTTTGTTGTGTTTAATTTTACCCTTGTATGTTTGAGTGTGTAAGATGGATGACCATATTGCTGTTTTTGTCAGATTGTGGAGCAGAACTGTTAACAGTGTCACTGTTTGAATGTCTACTCTGCATGTTTTAATTTTGTAATTTGAGCAACTGTTTCCAAGATGTCAGTATGTAATTTGTCAAGTAATGATTTCTTAGTGATTGATTTTTTGTCTTTCTTTTTTTTTTTTTTTGGTTCTTTTCCTTTTTTCCTTGGAATTCTGTATTGTTGCTACCCTTTATTCTGTTTTGTTTGGTTTTTTTCTCTTTAAATAATAAAAAAAAATAAAAATATCTTTATTTGAAGTTTAGTATGTTAACTGGCAAGGAGGGGCCATAGAGAAACTTGTCTGTAGTTATGAGGATTTCCTTTTTAACCTTAGGCAATATCATGTATTTCAGAAAGGGAGTATAACTTAGTCATATTAATGCAGATTTCCTTAGTTTTTCCTGGTTGCCTTTAGTTGCTTTCTGTTTGCTTCAGTTTAAACAGCAGTATTTTAGGACCTGGGATGTATCTCAGTGGTAGAGCACTCGCCTAGGATGTGTGTGATCCTAGGTTTGTTCCTCAGGCTGCATGTTGCACACATGTGCCTAACAAACAGTACCATAAATGTCAGAGGATTTACAGAAGTGGGGCTGCTTTATGTAACTGACTTCTGCAGATTTTCACACTAATGCTAATGGCTCTTGAACTTGATACTCAAAAAAAACCAGGTGCCATATTTTATGCACATAATTCTAAACTTTTTTTTAAATTTTATTTTGAAGGGGGTAAAATTAAACAACAAAACAACAGAATGGGACATAAGATAGCATAAATTTCAAAGCTAGACAACCTGAGATCTTCACTATCTGTCATATTGTCTCTTGTTTTCTTCCAAATGGTTGTCCATATCTTTGCATATGGGGAGTTCATACTAAATAACATACCCAATCTTTTCATAAGATGTATAGTTCACTGGCTCCCATTTGCTAACGTGGGGTGGGGGGGGGACAGGGGATGGGGGACAGGACAACATGAGATGTTTGATTCTCAGCCCACACGCTGGTAGGCTCACAGCCACCCCCCCCCCCAGAGAGGGGAGGAGTGCCTTGTTTTCCTGGCACCCCGAGTCAACCGCATGGTGCAGGTCCTGAGGTGCCAGGGTCTCTCTCCTTCAGGCCACCGAAAGTCCGCCACACTGACAGCCCCTCCAGAGAGGGGATGAGCTCCTCGTTCTCCCCCGAGTCAACCACATGGTACAGGTCCCAAGCCGCCAGAGTCTCTCTCCTGCAGACCACCGAAAGTCTGCCAGGTGCACCTGCTATTTCTTTCTGATGAATTGACCATTCCATTTCCAAAGTTCTGAAATGGCCAACAGACCACAGAAAGAATTCTCTTTAGGCTCTTGTTTGAAACCAGCAGCTACAGCAACCTGCTGGCCTTGCTTCAGGGCCACAATTCTAAACTTTGAATGTAACTGTCTATGAATGATTTAAAATAACAAAAATGGTGACCACGTTTATCTGAGAAGCTTATGTACATTTGTTTAGATTGTTACCATTTTGCATCAGTAAAAAGTTGACAGTGTAACAGCTATTCTTTACCCAAAAAATGTTACACTAGTCAGTTACTGACATTTTATCAACATTTAGATAGATCACTGCAATGTACCACCCATTTGAAAATGCACACAAAATCCAGAATGGGCGAAGGGTAGTGTGTCTTTTTAACAGTTTCTTGTTGATTTGGCTTGGTAAATAGCTCATCTTCTGCAATCACGTTCATTTACCAACCACTTACAGTTTGCAGAGAGAAACTTTTTAATCTTACAATTTTGAGACTACTGACAATGGTAAACAACTCAATAAGTACTTCTGTACTTGATAATTGTTTGAAAATACAGTGCAGATTTTTTATATATATATACATGTAATATGTAAAATTTATCACATACATTTATAGATTATATATATGTGAAATTTATCATGAAACTTTGGAATACATATCATGTGTAAGGAGTTAGGGATGATAAATTCAATGTAGCTCATGTATAATACTCCTACTCTGATTTTGGACATATTTGAAAGAATATTTTGAAGACATTGTACTTTTTTTGCTATAATACTGGGATTGATAATTTAGAAAACTCTGTGTCCAATATTCTGTTTACACTCGTGAAATGAAGGCCTTGAACTTGATGAGGTACTAGCAGAATGGAAAGCACATGTAAGCATATGAATGTCTTGTTCTTGTTTTATTTAACTGTTTATGGAGCACATGCTGTATGTTAGGTATGAGATGCCATGGCATGGGGAGCCTGGCCATTTTTCCTATCTTCATTCCCTGAGGGGAAGAGATATTTGTTTAAATTTATACTGTGAAGGAGAGGAATGTGGCTCTATGAAGACAGATAATGGATGAAATGGCCTGTTGAAAGTTCCAAGAGGCTTCCTGAGAAAGTAAGGATTGACTTGGAGCTGAAGGAGGATGGGAGTTAATCAGGAGGGGAGGATGTGCAAAGACCCTGTGGAGGGAGTGAGCATGGCATCTCTAAGAAGCAGAATGAGTGCCAAAGGAGCAAGAGTGCAGCAAGTCAGGGCAGCTGTCCGCTGAGGCTGGAGAAGGTGAGGTCCTTAACGTAAGTGAGAGGGTGACATGATTGAGACAGCTTTTGTGATAGATTTCCTTGGAGCCATCCTGTCTGTTCTTTACACTGAGACCAATTTTGAGACATTCCAGAAAAATGATGTGGTAGCTTGGTAGTAAAAGGACTTTTTTGAAAGTCATTTAAAGATTGCAAGCAAGAGAAACTATATGATAAAAAGAGATAAGATTGAGGAAGAGACGGTGGATCTGTTGACTTTTGTTTTTATTGAACACTTGGACATTTTAAAAGCTAAGAGGAAAAGTCAGTTGAGGACAATAAATTAAAGTTCAATAGGGAGCAGAAGATTCCCAAGAATGCCAGAAAGGGTGGATCTAACGTGGACAGGTTAAGATGACCTCAGACTAGACACATGGGTGTCCTTGTAGGTGGCTTCCATTACTGGTAGTGGGATATTCAAAGTTTTCATATATTAGCTTCTTTCAGTGTGTGTGTGAAGTAGGATGGGGTCACTTTCTGAGAACGGAGGTGGATGGTTGGGAGATTTGAAACAAGTAGGGAGCATTTGGAAATTTTACTGTGAAATGCGAGATTGTTTGGTTAAGGCTCTGTGGTTGGAGTTCAGCGAAAGTTGAGGGCTATTTGATCACTGTATAATTTTGTGCTCATCATCTTCAATCCTTTCTAACATATAACTTTCTCCAATAGTGCTCTTATTGTTCAGTGCTTGTTGCTGAATAAGTAGTTGGCCATATTCCGGGTTTGGTTTTCACCAGCTCTTAGCAATGGAAATGGGATGTAAGGTGTTAATAAAAGTGTTAGGGAAATGACGGCCTATAGAACCTAAGGTAGTTAAAAAGAAAGGTTCCAAAATAAAAGGAAAGGTCTGAAGATGTTGGGGAGAAGCTGAAAGGTGAATGGATTTGAAAATGTTGTGATACTGAGTAAGCTCGATGGGCAAGAGGCAGTTTGAAGACATCAGTGAGTTGGACCAGTGCCTTTAGTGAGGAAATTGTTTGGGAGATTGGAGCGATGTGACGGGCAAGATCAGAAGGGATGTGAGTATTCAAGGGGATGGAGATTGGCAAAGTGAGGCCTGAAGGAGACCATGAGGAGAAAAAGTTCTTGGACCATCTCCTGGCTGCAAAGTGTGAGAGGCTACACAGCCACTTGCTGAATGGGTCGTAGAAGTGGTGTCCTCAGAGTGCTCAGAGGAGACGCTGAGGACATGGCACTTTTTTCTGAGAGTGGAGCAGCTGTTCTAGGGAATCCAGTCAAAGGGTTTATGAGGTGCAGGAGCCGTGGGTCAGATGGTTAGAGAGGAACTTTGGGACATGGCAGGAACACTCAAGGTATAGAAGGTAGACGTCTGCAATGGGTGCTGCCTAAATTTTAAGTTTTTGCTGGAGTCAAAAATGGGTTGCTTGTCCTGCAGGCTGCTAGAGATGGATGATAGGGGAAGCAGAAACTTACTGAGTGTGAATCATATGCCCAATACAGTTCTCAGTCCCAAAGGAACAGTATTGTGTTGTTTTCCCATGATAGCTGTGTCAAGTTAGTACTATTGCTGTCTCCAGTTTAAAATGAGGAAACCTACATTCAGTTAAGACAACTAAGTATTTGCCAAGGTTACTCAACTGGTAACAAGTCGGGGAAATAGGATTCCAATTCAAGACTTTGAGCTGTATATTTCCCACTATGTTATATGTACTTAACATTTTCTTACATGTAAACTTTGAATTTTTAAAAAATACAAATGATAGAATATTGAGAGCTTAATGTACTATTTGGTACAAAAATTGTAACTTTAGATACTAAAATTAAGTGCAGTCCTAGACCTGGAATTTCAATTTTATTCTCCCCACTTTGGTGTATGTTTGCAATATACTACATTTACATCTATCTTTTCTGTGTCTATCCTCTGAGATGTTCTGTGATTTCTATATGTGATTCTATTTATGTGGAATGTTACATTTATTTACATATATGTACCATTCTTGTGTTCCTGGTATGAAATTGACTTGGTGATGTAGGATCTTTTAAATGATTTTTTTGAATACTGTCTGCAAGCATCTTATTGAGGATTTTTGCATCTACATTCATCGAATATATCAGCACATAGTTTTTTTCTATGTTGTATCTTTATCTGGTTTTGATATTAGGGTATTGCTGGCTTCATAGACCAAATTTGGCAGTGTTACTTCCAATTTTGTGGAAGGATTTGAGGACTATTGGCATTAGTTCTAGTAAAAATTCTAGAAACCCACTGGGTCCTGGGCTTTTCTTAGTGGTAGAATTTTTAATTATTGCATAAGTTTCATTTTCTTTTATTGGGCTTATTGGTAGAGTTTTTATTTTTTAATTTTTCATTAAACTTTTTTATTTTGAAGAGAATAAAACAAAACAAAATAAAGAACAAAGCAAATCAGAACAGAACAATGAAAGCAATACAGGATGTCAAAACAAGACAAAGAGTGGCTACCATAATGTCTCCTGTTTTCTATGAAATAGTTGTTCATACCTTCACACACAGAATCAAATGAAACAAAATAGTATAAAACTAATCATAAAAAAGAATGAAACATTATGGGACTTCAAAAGAAGAAAATAGGAAATCAACAATGGCTATCATAATGTCTCTTGTTCTCTTCAAAATAGCTGTCCATACCCTCATACATAAGGAAATCAAATAATAGAAAATAGGCTAAAACCAGTCAAAACAAAAGAATAAAACCACTGCAGGACTTAAAAACCAGATAACAGAAAATGAGCAACGGTTACTATAATGTCTTGTTTTCTTCAAAATAGCTGTTTATACCATCCATGTAATAAAGTCAAACAAAACAAAACATAATAAAACCAATTAAACAAAATAATGAAAGTATTATAGGACTTCAGAACAAGATAGTAGGAAACGAACCATGAATACCATAATACATCCCATTATGTTCAAAATAGCTGCCCATACCATCAGACACAGTAAAATCTAACAAAATAAGGCAGAACAGAACCAAACTTAACAAAATTGTGAAAACAGTACAAGAGTTCAAGACAAGACAATAAGAAATTAACATTGGTTTCCACCTTCTCTTCCTTGGTGTTTCCTCCCTTATCACTTTTATAATATCTATTGTGTTTTTGGATCCCACTAACTCCTATTTTTTTATGCTAGTATTCATCTGTATGAGTTCAAACTGTTTTCCCCATGAATGTGACCTCCAGTTGCATCCATTTTCCTATAAGAGACTTGAGATTATCCTATTTTATAGCTAGGCAGCTTTTCATTGTATGAAAATACCATCTTTCTTATCCACTCTGTGGTTGATGGGCAAGTTATCCTTGCTCTTTCCTGGTTTCCTGTCACATGGAACATTGTTTCCTCCCCTTTGATTTTCAGTCTGTGAATTTTCTTTTGAGTTAAATGTGTATATCAATGAATCTTCTTTCTTGATCCACTCTCCCTATGTTTCTTTTTATTGATGAATTGAGGCCATCTACATTAATGGTTACAACCAGCCTACATTGGTTTGTATCTGCCATGCAATCCTCCTGCTGTTGGCCCTCCACTTTTCCCCATCGTTCAGTTGCCTGGCCTGTTTGACGATCCTCCTCTGCTGCCATTCCTGGAACCATAGACATCTTTATCTCTCTCTAGAATATTTTTCAGCATTCTCTGTAGGATTGGTTTGGTGGTCATGAATTCCTTCAGCTGTTCTTTATTATGGAAGTATCTTATTTTTCCATCAGTTTTGAAATACAGTTTTGCAGGTACATCAACCTGGGTTGGAAGTTGTTTTCTTTTAGTATTTGAAACACTTTACTCCAGAATCTTCTTGACTTATTTGTGTTGATAAGTCTGCCATGATTCTGATTGGTTTTCCTTTTCAAGTGATCTGTTTCTTTTCTCTAACAGCTTTTAATATTCTATTCTTGTGCTGAATTTCTGGGATCTTAATTATTGTATGTCTGAGTGTAGATTTACTTTGATTATATGCCTCATTTATTTGTATACCAACTCCTTTCCCCAGGTTTGGGAAGTTTTCTGCTATTACTTCTGCTATTACTTTTTATTTCATTTGTGTTGACCCCTGCTTCTTAACTGATACCTATCATTCTTAAATTATTTCTCTTTGCATCATCTTGCAGTTGTTGAATTGTTATTTCCTAATTCCTTGTTTTTTTTTAAAAGATCTTTCCTTTCACAATTGCTTGCTGCAATCCTGTCTTCAAGGTTTGAAAGTCAATCTTTAGTCTCTTTCAAGTGGTTTTGCCAGCTTTTGATCAATTTTTAAATTTCCTGGATATCTTTTTGAATCTGTGTCATGCATTGTAATTTCTTTCTAAATTGCTCATTCAAGTTTTCCATTATTTTCCTATGTTCCTCTTTTTTTTATGTCTTCTTTAGATATGCTGAGCAATTCTTTCATTATATTTGTGATTTCTTCTTTTACCTGAGACATTATTTCTGATTTGATTACTTTTACAATCTCTTGAAGTTGTTTCTTTACTTCAGTTGTTATCCTCTTGCAGGTTTCAGGTATGTGACTTCTGTTTTCTTCCATGACTGTATCTCTCAGACTTGTTCTGTGTGGGCTGGAGGTCTGAGGTTGCCTTTTGTCCCTTCATCTTGACATTCTCCTGGGTTCCTCCCAACAAGTTGCTGTGGGATCCCAGGCACTTTCTACACTGGTTGCCCCTCCATGGTGTGGGGGAATGGGACAGGCACCTGTGTTCCTGTGACCCCAGGTTTACAGGAAGGTAGCAGGGCATGGAGTGGGAATCTCTAGACATGTGCAGCTGCACTGGGGCTTCCTCAGTGGCCAGAGATGCATGGTGGTCGAGCTGTTTCTCTCAGCCTGCATGTCTACATTGGTACTCTCATGATGGTGGCAGGCACAGAGATGTATTCGTCTGATTCTCCTGGTGGGTGATTGCTGCCTGAAGGAAGCAAGGGCCTCCAATGGTGGCCTGCAGGTAGGGTGCACGGGGCATACCTGGCTGAGTGTCCCTGTTCCCACTGGCTGCCTGCAGGAAGCACATCTTCTATTGTTGGCAGCTGGCACATGGAGGTCACTCTGCTGGTTCTCTTTGCCCATGCTGGCTGCATACAAAAGCAACCTTTTGGTGGTGCTGGAGGTGGGTCTGCTGGCTCTCTCTGCCCACATTGGCTGCCTGCAGGAAGCTACCTTCTAGAGTTTTAAATTACTGCATCAGTTTCATTTTCTGTTACTGGTCTGTTCAATCATTTTATATTTCATGTTTAAACTTTTGTAATTTATATGTGTGTAGGAATTTACCCATTTCTGTTGGATTCTTTATAAGTTTTTAAATACTTTCCTAAACTCCTCTGATTTTTGGTGGTGTCTGTTATAATTTTTCCTTTTTAATTTCTAATTTGAGTGATGTGGGTCTTCTCTGGTAAATTTAGCTAAGAGTTCATCAATCTTATCCTTTAAAAAGACCAACTCTTTGACTCACTGAAACTATGTATTTTTTTCATCTCAGTTTCATTCATTTCCATTCCTATAACTTTTTGCCTTCTACTGGTTTTTAGATTGGACTTCTGGCTTTTCTAGGATCTTAAAATAAACTTAAATCATTAAAAATCTTAAAATAAACTTAAATCATTAAAATCTTAAACTTAAATCATTAGTTTATTTATTCAGGATCATCCTGTTATTCTAATGTAGGGATCACATGTATGAAGTGCCCTCTTAGAATTGCTTTCATTGTGTCCCACATGTATTTCTGTTGTAATTTGATTATTAGAATTTTAATATATCTTCCCTCATTGTGTCTGATCCATTGATCATTCAAAAGTGTATTAGTCAATTTTAATCTGTTTGTGCAGTTTCTGTGGTTTGTTTTGCGTTATTTCTAGTTTTATTTCACCATGATCTGATAGGATGCAAGTAATTATTTCATTTCTTTTATATTTATTGAGACATGATTTAGTGCCTAAAATATGGTCTGTTTTGAAGAATGGTCTATGGGCTGCTGAAAAGAATGTATGTTATGCTGCTATTGGTAGATAAAATACTGTTATATCTGTAGGACCCATTTGTTCTATGGTGTGGTTTAACTGATATTTCTTTTTTTTTTTTTTTTTTTTTGTTGCTGGGGATCAAACTCACGACCTCGTGTTTGCCAAGCAGGTACTTATACCACTGAGCCAAACC
Organism: Dolichotis patagonum; assembly: GCA_004027295.1. Classification (NCBI taxonomy): domain Eukaryota; kingdom Metazoa; phylum Chordata; class Mammalia; order Rodentia; family Caviidae; genus Dolichotis; species Dolichotis patagonum. The sequence continues at coordinate 80,406 of PVJX010004786.1, forward strand.
CCCGGCCCTAATTCTGATATTTCTGTGTTAATTTTCTGTCTGGTTAATTTTCTGACAGTCTGGTTGACTGTCTGTCAGAATGGGGTATTGTAGTCCTTCACTATGACTGTATTTGTATCTATTGTTGTGTATTAAATAGTTTTTGTTTTATGAAATTGGGCATTCCAACATTTGGTACATATGTACTTCCATTTGTTATTGCTTTCCTATCATTTGTTTCTTTTACCAACATATAGTGACCTTCGTTGCCTATTCTGCTCAGTTTTGGTTTGAAGTCAGCTTTGTCAGAAATGAGAATAACTGTTCCATCTTCCTTTCAGGCTCCAGCTACATGGAATATCATTTTTTATCCTTTTACTTCCAATCTGTTTATTTCTTTGTAGATGAGGTATGTCTCTTGCAAGCAACATTTTGAATTTTATTTTTTGATCCAATCCACCAGTCTGTGTCTTTTGATTAGGGAGGTAAGATCATTTACATTGATAAGTATTGAAAGATATTTACTTGCTTCTGATACTGTATTATTTTACTAGAGCTGATTCCTTTTTAATTTTATTTGTAACTACAGTGAAATTTATTTTTCTTTTTGGCTCTTGGGTAATTTGACCTCATTGTCTCTGTTTAGGATGGTTTTGTTTTGGGTTTGGTTTTTTGAGTCTTTTTTTAAATGCAGGTTTGAATGAATTTCCTTAGTTTGCTTTTGCCATCAATAGTCTTTCTGACTGATCATGCTTACTGCCAAAACTTTCAGTTGAGTTATTCATTTCCAGTCTTTCTGCTTAATTACTTTTCAGATCCTCTAATTTTTTACTGACGTGATCTTTCATATTTTGTTTCCCTTAATTCATTCAACTACTTGTTTCTTATATAAATTTATTGATCATGTTAATGAATGCTTCATTCAGTTGTTTACTTTCATCTTTAAACAAAGAGATAGAATAAGGTATGTGAAGGGATGGGGGAAATATGGTGGTATAATGGGGAAGTAAGAGAAGAGGCAAAGGAGGATTGTATCCAGTTGCCGAATTGATCATCTGAGAAAGTTAAATATCCTTTGCTATGGGAATAACTAACTAAATAGCTTACAATGTTATTTTACTACAGTAGGAGACTAATACAAATAGCTATATACTGATACATATGTAAAAAGACCAAACCTAATTTCATTAAACAATGTACTTATAGAAAAGCAGAGAGAAAGAAAGAGAGAAAAAAAATGGAAAAATTACATAAACAAAATGTAAAAAATGATAAAAAAAGAAAGGAAAAATCTTGTTGGTTAGGATGAATATTCCTGAGCATATTCAGGAGCCTCTAGTGTTCTGAGGGACCATGTAGTGGAGTTGAACCCACTTCTGTGGTGTCTCTCAGCCTTGTGGTCCCTGACTGTGACCCCACTACAGCCTCTGTAGCAGGCTCTGTACTTTCTTTTGGCTGGTTTGCATCCTGTGTCCCAGACTGTCACAAGCTCAGCCCCTTCTCTCCAGTCACTGACATGTTGGCTTCCAGTTGTTGTGGGATTCTTCTGGTTCTGGAATTCTGGAGCAGTTTCCCTAATCTTCCTCCAGCTCACAGTCTCAGTGGCATCTGGGGTTCATGGACATGACAGCCCTACACTGATCTGGTGCTTTTCCTCTAACCTCGATGCTTGTGCAAGCCAGCTGCCTTGGTTCTGATTTCTCTCAGGCTTGAAGTTCTCACCTTGCACAGTGCTGATAGAGGGCTGATGAGTGGGAGGACAAAAGCCTGAGCCAGAACCGTTGGGATTGTTTGTCAGCACATCCAGTGTTCACCGCTTGTCCCTTTGCCCCAGTACCCCAAGTGTCTCTCTGGGTCACAGTTACCCTAGTGCCCTGTGCCATGGAGACACAGGCCCAAAGCTGGGCTGTCTAAGACAGTGGTAGCAATTTCTAGCTCCATCTCAGTGCCCTGTAGTTCTCTCTGGCTCATGATTTCCACAGCACCCAGTATCAAATGTACCCTCCCTAATACAAATATATACTCAGTGGCCTTGGTTCTTATTCTAGCTTCCTCCACTTCTGTTTTTCACCTTTTTGCTATCTTGTTCATGTTACATGTCTCTCTCTGTCTCTCAATCTCTCCTTCTGTCTTTCTCTGTCTTTGTTGTCTCAGATTCTCTGTTTCTGTCTGTATTTGTCTTTCTCTGTCTCTGTCTCTGTCTCTGTCTCTGTCTCTGTCTCTGTATCCCTCTCTCTCTCTCTCTGTCTCTCTGTGTGTGTGGTGACCTCCCTGTGTACGGCTACAACCACTAATGTAGGTCAGTTCCTTAAATTGAATGTGCTGTTTCCTCTACACTGCTATGGTACAATCTCCTAGACTCTCAGTTTAGAGGGTGTCGAAGTTTAGATTGTTTGCCTTTTCTTCTGACCAACCTTGTAGCTGTCCTTTACTACTGGTGTAATGGATGGTTGGACACTTCCAAATTGTTACAGGGTTCTTCTTTAAACTCTTTCCTTGCTATAGTTTTTTTCCACTTGTACCATTTTGAGTAATACAAAGTTTTGTCTTTAATTTTTCTACACAAGAGGTGAGTTCATTAAATGTTTAAATACTGTTCTCAAGCCTTTTTGAGAAAGCTTGTGTTGAAACTAACAGTATGAGCCATGTAATTCTATGTTATGATATAGTTTCTTAAAGTCACTCTTACTGCTCTAAAGGTATTTGATTAATTCCAATTAAAGTGGGACTAATACCTTTTTTGACTAAAATACAAACTTCACCCTGTCTGATTATAAATGAGACTGAAGATTTTGTGTTTGGTATCTTCTTAAAATTTGTCTTGCATTGATTATACCTCATGTTTAGGATAACTTTCAGGAATATAATATTAAGGTTGTGTGTTTTGTGGGGGGCTGTTATGTTGAGTTCTACAATTGGGCCTTTAAAAAGTTTTCATTTTACTTTGTGTTTGTGTCGGGGATTCAATATTTCAACTAATGAAAACAGCTTTGAAATTGATTCTGTTAACCCAACATATTAGTTATCTTCCCAGGTTTGTGTAATTTGTGTATTAAGTAGTTAAAATTTTTATAAAAATACACTGAAAAACAAGTAAAAAAGGGGAAACTTTACAAACTATTAGAAAATGTTTCTCAAATTTACTGCATATTATTGAGCTACATACAGCTTATTGTTTTTACACTAGCCTTGGATTTACTTAATTTTGTCATCCAGTCACATCTCTTTGTATTACCTATAGGGCTATCATGAAAAGCTTTCAAAATTTTGCTGGCACCCAGTTATCCTTCATTAGTTATTCTCCAGTCTACCAAGATTTGTCAGTTAGTCATTTGTGGGAGGAAGGAACTGGAAGGCACCAAGGATGACTGAGCTGTTCTAGGTTGGGAGACAGGGCAACATCGAGGATGGTGGTGCTATTCACCAAGATAAAGAACTATAAAGGAAGGGATGGTTTGAGGTTAAGTGTATCTTGGGTTAATTAATAGCAGCTCCTGAGCCTCCAGATGCCCACTTGGAGCCCTCTAGAGGCTGGTGGACTATCCAACACCATGTGCACCTTGTGGTGGGCTGCAGCGGTATGCAACAAGAGCAGGGTTGACAGTGTGGACTGGAGAGCCTATAGGGTGCAGAAGGAGGTTCAGGGTATGAATGAGGGAAGATAACTAAGACTGTCAAGCTAAGGGAATGCATGGCTGGTAGCCTTCTTCTGTGGGAAGAAATCTCATTCTTACATGAGAGGCAGAAGATTTTGAAGATTTTTGAAGCTGTGAGTAGGTTTTGGAATGAGTTTGGAGAATAGGAAAGGTTGCTTACTAAGAGTTGGGAAAGGTATGCTAAGCATGAGGAAGGTAAATGTTTTTCTCAGCTTGCCTCAAAGACAAACACAAGGGCCTTTCCTCCTTCCCTAAAAGTTTTTTTTACTGCAGAACTGCATGGAAGTGGTTCTTACCTGTTTATTGTGTAAGAATGTGAAGAAGTAGAAGTGTGTGTATATATATGGAAATGCATTGGTAATTCAGACAGATTCTCCAAGGAATCCTTGTACTGCCAAGGGAATAACTAACAAGGAACTGAGACTAATGGTTGGGGTTGAGGCAGTTCTAAATTCATCTAGTGGAGTCTTTGTGGCTTTGGCCTCAAAGCACAGTGTTGGGACTTTAATAGAAGAAAAAGTATCCCCTTGGATCACTTTGAATACCTTTGGCTATATCTTCACTATTTTTGTGTCATATCCACTAGCCATCCCTCCCAACCCCGAGAAAAGGAATTGGTCCCTTTAGCACCCTGAACTTACCACTTGATGTGCCGAGAATCAATTTCTGTGCTTCCTTGCTGGCTTGTAAATGTGCCTGCCATTTAGTATACCCAACACCAGCATAGGGCCTGATATGCAGTAGACACTTACAGATGTTGGATGTTGGCTGAGTGAAGACCAAGTCAGTTCTGGAAGTTCTGTGTTGGGGCCCTGCTTCTGTGGGTATCGTGCTGGAAGAGAAGGGCCTTCATAGCTGAGATAGATAAGCCTACTTCAAACCCTTTCATGTTCTTTGCTACTAAGAAGCCAACTTCAACTAAAGGTTATCCTACCTTGGGGGAAGAATAAAAACATCATTGTATCCAGCAGGTCTCTGGAAGAGTTTCTCTGGTGTCCACAATTTCTGTGAATCCAGATGGGATAATTATATTACAGATGTCATGTCTAGATACTCTTGTAAATTATGCCAGAAATATTTTCCATACATGTTTAATAACTTTTCTAAGAAAACTAGTTTCTCAGCCTTCCTCCAGCTCCTAGCTACATGTGGGGTATATGTGTGAGGTTAATCCTTCTCCACTTTCACTGCACAGTATATTCCTATGCCTCATAATCACCAAACTCCCAAAAGACCTTTTATCTGTGTTCCTAATGAGCATCATTTGGTTTTATCTAGTTTTACATTTTCTTGCCTCTTTGAAGCTCTGAAAGAGAATGAACAGGGCAGCTGTTTCTGTCCAAAAGTCTTGATTTTCTGGGGACATTTGTAAAAAATCTCTGGATTAGGTCTTGATTTGGCGTGACTAATTAAGCAAGCAGCTGCTTATTAGGAAGCAATGCTGAGAGAAGGACAATTTAATCAGCTTCTGTCTGTTGAACCCTTAATAGCAGTTGTAGCTTGAATATATGGAGCACTTTATTTAGTTTTAAATGGAACATTTTTGAAATAGAGACTCTCAACACACACCCCAAAGACTAACTAAAAATAAGTGCTCAAAATATAGAATATTCATCCAATATGACAAAGACCTAATAAAGACTAGATTTTAGGGGAAATAATAGATTTCATAATGTTAATTCAGTACCTTTTAATGTATTAGTTAAATTAACAATTCATAAACTGTATAATGTTGCATGATATAAAAATGAGGTGTGATCAAAATATATGGTCAAAATATATGCTCAAAATATATCTTGTATTAAAGATATTATAGTAAAAGACATATTACCTTTAATTCTCCTCAGTCTACTTCTCCCCCTTGAACACACCCGGAACTCTTGCCACGTTCTGAAGCAGATCTCGAAGCCCTCTTTTGTGTGTGCCACTGCCAAATGCCATCCAAGGAAAAGATGGGCTCATAAAACATTACAGTGTGTTCTCCTCCACCTCATTCACTAGATTTGGCACCATGCAATCTCTGGGTCTTTACCAAAGTCAAAATGACCATAAAAGGGAAATGTTTTTAATTGATTCAGAACATCGAGGCAGCTATGAAAATACAACTCAAGATGAAAAAGGACTTCCAGAACTGCTTTGAAAAGTGGCAAGAACCATGGGATAAGTGTGTTTGAAAGAAAGGGGAATATTTTAAAGGGAACTAATGAAAATGTGTCTTTTACTGTAATACATTAGGAAGATTAAACATTCACCATAATTTTGGTTACACCTCATGTTTTTATGACAACTTATAAGAAACAGTCTTGAAATTCTCATGGTATTTATTGGATTATAACAGAAATGAGCAGCCCATGCCTATCTACCGCTCCAGGTCCAACAGAGTTCATCTAGGGTCTTCTAGGCAAGTGACTCTCACATTAAGACTAGACTCGCACTGTCCTCTGCTGAGTGGTTCTACTTTTTTCAGCTTTCTGTCCACCTGGCTCCAGATCTTTGTTTTCTTTAATCTTAGAAAAATATTTCCACTTTATAGCTCACATAGCAAATTATAATGATGTTTATGTACAAAACTTACTTTTATGTATTATTTGGTTAATAGTAAACCTAGGTTAAAAGGCCATAAATTAAAAAAATTTAATACCCAATAAACACATATTGAACTAAAAAAATGAGCCGTAAAGTTAATGGAGTCTCACAGAGAAGAATTGCAATATTAATAATTTTACCAAGTGTACAAACTAAAAATAAATGGAAAAGAATTCATTACAGACATATGAATGTTGTCAGAAAGCCCTGTGGGAGACTGATTGTTATTGTGATATCCTGGTTGGAAGGGAATGAAGTGGGGTTATTGCTCATGCAGTCAATGACTTGGTTTTTCTCTAGTGAATTGGCTTCAGTAGATGACTTTATTTCTTCACATTAGGCAGCTGGAAATGTGTATTGATTTGCTTCCTTTTCATTTGAGGATCAACTGTATGAAAGAAGGAGCCATAGAAATGCTATATTTGCTGGATATGAGCAAATACTTTATTATATTTTTTTGGCCTGAGTGTTCCTAAGATTTTCAGGAACCAAATAAAGTTCAGCTCACTGAACTAGAAAACGTACTTTGTGTATATGTGTGTGTGTATGTGTGAGTATGTATATATTACTATTCGTTCTGCTATCCCTACCAGTAAAACCTGAAGCTCTTTTATTAAAAATATATTTTTAAAGAGATAAAATGTCATAAAGGCTTTTGATCTCAGAAAAAAATATTAGTTTCAGTAATCAGTAGTATGGTTCTTTTCTAATAGTGCTACTCTTAAAATTTTAATTAATTAAAAAATAATTTTAAGACAGGTTCTCGCTATGTAGTACAGGTTGGCCTTGAACTCACTATGTAGCCCAGACTGGCCCCAAACACAAAACATTTCCCCAAACACAAAACATTTCTCCTGCCTCAGTCTCCCAAGTTCTGGGAGTACAGACATGTGCCACCATGCCCGGCTTAATTAAAATTTTAATTTACAATTTTGTTTTAATTTTATTTTTGTCCCACATACATACATATACAATTTGGTTTTTGCTATGCAGTTATTTTTTTTTGTTTTGTTATTGCAAAAAATGTGTCATGTTTTTAGATTGATTGGTGCTTAGAAATTAATCAACTTTCTCAGTTTATAGATGATGAAAATGAATCAGAGAAATCATGCAATTTATTTTAATTATATTTTAAAATAATATTAAAAAGAATAATTTAAATTGCAATACTTAAATCTCCTCTTAATGCTAAACTCTTAAGACATAGATAACTTTGAATATAATGATTTTAAAATGTGTTCTGAAATTTATGATATTGATATCTGTAAAATAATAGACTTTTAATTATTTCAAACACATGTAAGATGATGTATAGAAGAAATGTAGAAGGTTAAGAATTTTACAGTTTCTTTATACATTCACATTGAGCTAAATTTGTTTTTCTCTAATGAATTGGCTTTAGCAGTTGACTTTATTTCTAAAAATGGAAGTATATACTACTCTTTTAAATGAAAACAGTTATTGTAAGGTAGTAATTTATAGCTGTTGTTTCTCTTACCAGGTTGAAGAAATATGGATACCGACACTAAACTGGTTATCAGCACTTTTTGTATCAGCTTTCTCACCTTTCAGTTTTTTTTCCATTTTATAAGTTACTGGTTTTCTGCAAAAGTTTCTCCAGGTTTCAGAAGTCTCAGCTTGGGAAAGAAGATTGAATGGAACTCAAGGTAAAGCATATAAAAATGCAATTAACTTCAAACATGTTATGAAATGAAAGTATTTAAAATATTCAAAAAAATCCTTCATTAGAATGTAACAGAATTCAAAGTCAAATTCTGTGCTTGACTTCAGGAATTAAAAGAAAGACAAACAGGCAAATCTCACAGAAGAAAAATTAAGAACTATTATTTTGAAAGATGTTAGGAAAAATGTATTTAACTTTCTGGGGAAATGTGGGAAGATTTGATGGGCTGATTATTCAAGTGTATTATTTTGAATTTTTCTTTGAAGTATTTATAAGAGACACATATTCTCTGGCCACAATAACAGAAGTAAACATTTGTTGGTGTTATGAATAGCTTATTCATAGTATGGGCTAGCTTATAACTGTTCAACTGTACAGACCAGAAAACAATATACAACTGGTGCATCTATATCTTTTAATGAACTTTGTATTATAATTAGAACCTTATAGAAATTATTCTTTTATTATGTAACTCTAAAATAAAAACTGCCTTTTGGATTTTTTAAACAAATAATGAATAAATTTCTATGGATAAAGAAATCTTCTGAAGTTGTCATAAGTTGTTTGCAGGTATGTATATGTGTGTGTGTGTGTGTGTGTGTGTGTAAAACTCTTTAATTTCACAGAGTTTCAAGTTCAAAATGTCACTGATGATTACTTTGCTTACTTTGCAGTATTTTATGTGTCCAAACTTCACAGCATATAGGGGAAGATTTTTTAATGGTTATTTAGTTGGGGTTAACACTAACCGTGACATGGATTCATCAAGTTGCCATAATTATGTGTCATTGAAATTTCTTTTTAAAATTAAACTGGGCATGGTGGTACATACCTATAATCCTAGTATTTGGGAGGCTGAGGCAGGAGGATCGCTGTTAGTTCAAGGCCAGCTGGGGGCATGTAGTTCAAGGACAGAAGGTATTCACTTTTATAATGTAGACTGAAAATAAAGATCTGGTTTTCTTTTTTACTTCACACTTGTGTATCTAGTTCTCACATGTTGTAATTCTTTTTACCCCCCAAACAGGAATTATTCACGAATTTTCCCTTTTCTACAACTTACCTCTCTGTAATTTTTTATTATACTGTATAATAAATTTAATAAATTTTTTTGATTAGACAAAATATATAAAGGTGCCAGGGGAACAGAGAAAAGTACCCCTCCCCCCCTCCAATGTAGTTATTTGTATATTTGGGAGCTACCTGACTCTGCCATCCTGGATTTATTCTGCTTCTTGTTTCCATCTAGGTAACCTCTCAGGTGATAGCAAACTAACAACCCATAAAGGAGCCCTGATTTCATTCAAATGCACCCAGTGATAGACCTAAAAAACAACTCTCAGTAGAGAAGAAATCTTTTTCAATTAAATGTCATGCCTGTTACTAGTCCTAGTTTGGAAATAATCTAAATCTATTATTGTAGAGACTATATGGAATAGTTTCTCCTTGAACCCACTTGTGACAGTCTTAAAAATATCAGTATGTTTTATACAGTCAGTGAAAAATTAATAACGGACTTGATTCATGTTAGAGTGATCTGCTTGCTTGCTCTTTCTTCTCTCTCTTTTTCTTTCTTCCTCTTTTCTTCTCTTTCTTTTTCTTTTCCTTTCAGTTTAAATGACTAACTCTAACATGCAGATTTCTCTCATGCCTCTAAGCCATCAAAGCAGAATGGAGCTGACATTGACTAGACATCTGTTACATGCCAAGCGTTGAGACAAGTGTCTACACATATGTTATGTCATTAACTTTTGCAGTATCTTCACTGGACAAATGTGTAACTCAAGGCCCAGAGGGTCAGAACAAGTATCTAAGGCCACAAAGCTGGTAATTGATAGGTTTGTATAGGAACCCACATGTGTCTGATTTCAAAGCATATTCTACTACATTATAGCTGATAAGATCGATAGATATTAGTTTATTAAGAACTATTAAGCACCCAGGAGCAAATGAATGTTAAAAATCTCTAAGACTAAAATGGTACTGGAAGAGGGAGATAAATGGAAGCAGAAAGAAAGGTCTTATAGGGCTTGCTTCTTCCCTGCTAGTGTAGTCAGTGACACTGAGCTCAGCGTTGGAAGCTTCCGAGTCAGAAGGAAGTATCACTGCAGGCTGGGGCTTGGAGACCAGAAAGTATAGACTGGCCAAAACAAAGCTTTCTCTCATAGGGGCACTGATTTATTCTTTCATACAGTAAGAACTTACTATATGTGTCTGTGAATATGAGGGGCCAAGCATACAAAGATGAGTAAAGTATTTTATGAAGCCTTAAGATGTTCTTCCTTCTAGGATTTCAGAGTTGAGGAAGAGAGTAAATTAACAAGTCACTGGAATAAATGAGACAAAGTGTACTGCCTGCTGCACATAGGTGTGTCTTTAAAATCAAGCTATCTTGAGTTCATGCTGGTTTTTGACAGTTCAGCATCCATCCCCCCTTGACTTGGACTGGAACATCTGGTGAGACTGTTCAATATAGGCACTCTCAACACTTCAGCCACCAACAAACAGCCACCTCACCCAAGCTGGAACCGTGGTCACAGCCTTCTGTGGTTCTTCTTCAGAGCTTCTTTTAAAAGTTCAATATCAATGGCAATTTCAAGTTCTGCTTTTTGGGAAAAGCCAGTGATGGTGGTGGGAGAGATGAACTGTGGCTCCAGTTGAAAAATTCAGCATCTTTGACCTTTTCCAACTTCTATTATTTTTTTTAATTTATTTAAAAGAGAATAAAACAAAAGGGGGCAGTACAGAGCAGATCAGAACAGGACAACATAGGCAACACAGTACTTTACATTAAGTCAACTGGACATCAACAGTATCTAACACCATATCTCTTACTCTGCTATAGTTGAGCATAGTTTCAATTACAATAATATCAAACATAACACAATAGTATAAAGCCATGCAT
>PVJX010004787.1:0-91109 GCA_004027295.1 Dolichotis patagonum
CCCCAGGACCTCTTATTCAAGCGGGTTTTTGCGCTTTAGTTTCTTTCTGTGTTGTGAGAGTCTATCTCTCTCTGTTTGGGTCTCTCCAGGGTGTTTTATTCTGGCATTTGAGCTGTCTCTCTCAGAGAGGGTCTCTCTCCTGCTACCTACCAGTCCACCATCTTGTCTCCAGCTCCAACTTACATCTTTTTAAAATACATATATAAAATATAAAATCACTTGATGATTTAAAAAATGCTCCACAAATAAAATTTCTAAAGGTACTATGTTTGAAGGTTTTTATTGTGAGTTTTTAAATGGGAAAATATTGTTTTATATATATATTTATTTATATATAGAGAGAGAGAGAGAGAAAGAGAGAGGCTGATTTAAAGTCAATCTCTAATGTTCTAAAAATTTTAAATGTAAGCATTATTGGTCAAGTCTTTTTTTTTTTTTTTTTTTTTGGTGCTGGGGATTGAACTCATGACCTTGTGCTTGCCAGGCAGGCGCTTAAGCCACTGAGCTAAATCCCTGGCCCTATTGCTCAAGTCTTAACACCATATCACATAAGGTTATTTTGGGCCAAGGAAGGAGGGAAGCTAGTTGCACTTTTTTTTGTTTTCTAAAAGTTATCCACTGTTGGTTTTAGAAAAAACAAGGCATCTTTCCTCTTATATGTGGAAATGGGAGAGATTTCCGTAATAAAAATTTTAGAAGACAAAACAGTAGCCTCTAATGGGAAATGGTTTCGTTTTTAAATAAAAAGGCTTTAAAAACAAAAGCTATGCCTTCTCTGCTTTGGCTATGTATGGCTGCAAGAGAATGAGTCAGAAGGTCCTGCAGACTCTGGTGCTGATGGCCAAGGTCATGAGTATTGTACAACTTTCAGCAGAAGCAGCAGGCAAGCCCAGATAGTTTGAGTGTCCTTGTTGTTTCAGTGTCACAGAGTACCCCTTGCTTCAAGGACCACCATGTGTACTTCAAGGCAAACTTGTTTTCCTGAGACAGGATCTTACTAAGTTGCCCAGGCTGGCATCAAACTTAGGATCAGCTCACTCAGGCAGCTGAGATTTCAGGCCTGCACTACCATACCTAACCTCAAGACCTTTCTAATGGGTTAGACGTTGATATTAACTAACCCATTCCACCTCATTCCCAGAAAAGGCAGTACTTAGAGCCCCCTGTAGTCATTTGTGACAGTGACAGAGACCTCAGAGGTGCTTTCCTGAGAATGAGTCTGGCATTTCTCATCTTCTACCCCAGCCACCACCAAGCCATTATTTAAGACCAAGCTCCACGCCCCTCCGTGAGGGCAATGCCTGCTCTGAGTCGCCATGTACACGGGCCACAATTGGTGTTTGTCCTTACCTAGTCTCTCTGATGGGCATTTCCCCCACCTTGTCCCTGTGATTAGCATTTGTCATTTGGCACATTAAGAACTAGCTTCCAGCCTCAAAATAAGCACTTCTGTGCTGCCAGAGAATTGAGTAGGTGCGCCTTGCCTGAGTACCATGTCCCAGAAGGACCAAAGTCCCACCTAGGGGTTTCTGAGCATATACAGAGGCCTTTCCTCCAGATTAATTCACCTTTTCATCACTACCCTGTATCTCCCCGCTCCCTGGCTGGCTTTGAACCTCTTGTCTCAGCCTCCCAAGGAACCAGGATTATAGGTGTTTGCCGCTACACTGTCTTCCGTTATAGTTTGTGTAGATACTACTTGCCTCTCTGTTGGAGGGATGGGGGGGGTCCCCTTTCAGTATTGAAAGATTAAACCCAGGGTCTTTGTGTTGAGCTGCATTCCCACCCAGCCACTATTTTGAAACAGAATCTCTCACTAAATTGCCCAGGCTGAGTTCAAACTTGTAATCCTCTTCCCTCAGCTTCCCAGAGTGCTAGATTCACAGGTATACACCACCACACCTACCTAGAGCCCATTTCTTATCTAAGTAGCATCCAACATTTAGCTAAGGATTAGTTATTCTTGGTTATACACAAAATTCTTCAGTAAACTTCCAGGCACATCTAAACTCAGAATACAAATATAGTGGTATTTTAGCTTGGTTGGTTGTTTTTCTTGCTGTTCAGAAGCTTTTTAATTTGATGTGTACTCATTTGTTGATTCTCAGTACTATATTCTATGCAATTGGGGTTCTACCTTTTTTTTAAACCATCTTTTTTTATTGGTACATTTTAGATATATATAGTGGACATTCATCTTGCTACTAGCATCTGTAAAGTACACACTACATGTTTGAAGTAATTTTTTGTTTGTTTAAGACAGGGTCTTGCTGTGTAGGTTAGGCTGGCCTTGAAGGTTCAAGGCCAAGTTGACCTCAAACTTGGGGAAATCCTCCTGCCTCAGCCTCCCCAGTACTGGATTGAAGTAAATTTCTTTTTTGGAGAAGTGAATGAGGGTTTGAGACAGGATCTCATCATTGTAATTCACTCTGGCTTTGAACTCACAGTGATCCTCCTGCCTCAGCTGAGCTCCCAAGTGCTAGATTTACAGACATGGACCACCACACCCAACCTAAATTTTTGAGACAAAGTCTCCCCGTGTAGTTCAGAATAGCCTTGAAGTCACTGTGTCGCCAAGGCTGGCCTTGAACTCATGGCAATCAGGCTTCCAAAGGCTGGATTATAGATTTACCCCACTGTGCCCAGCTCCTGAAGTAAATTTCTTATAGAAAACATCATATTAGGTTTTTCCTTTTTCTAATTAATTCAGTTAGCCAGTGTTGTTCCCTTTGTTTCTGTTTCTTGTTTGCTATGAATTCTTGGAACATTTTTTAAAATTTTGCTTTGGTTTATTTATACCATTTGAGTATATTACTTTACATAGTTTTCTTGGATGCTGCTCTAGATGTTATATGTAAAATACATATACTATATAATTGTGTATAGTATATATACACTATTTTTCTGAGTCTACTGATTTCAGTGTTATAGTAATTTGACTGAAGTGTAGAAATATCATTTCTAATTATTTAGGTTCTTTTACCCTTTTTTAAAAATTTATTTTAAAGAGGATAAAACTAAACATAACAAAACAGAACAAAGCTGATCAGAAAAAAACAATGTAAATGACACAGATTTCAACGCAAGACAACAGGAAATCATCACTGGCTACCATAATGTCTCTTGTTTTCTTCTAAATACTTGTCCATATCTTCACACACAATGAATTCATACAAAACAAAATAGTATTAAACTGACCCGAACAGAGTGATGAGGGCTTTATAGGCCTTCAAAACCAGACGATAGGGAAATCAACCATGGCTGCCATAATGTCTCTTGTTCTCTTCAAAATAGCTGTCCATACCTTCATGTATGTTGAAGTTAAACAATACAAAACAAACTAAAACCACTCTGAACAAAGAATGGCATTACTGGATTTCTCTTTTACTTTTTTTTTTTTTCATTTTTACTTTTACTGCATTTTTAATACATAATATTTCTGTTCCTTGTGTGGAGTTGGTACATGTGCATAACACAGTTTAATGACTTTTTTTACCTGCTTTTCCCTCTCCTCTATCCCTTGGTCGCCTCCTCCTTTGAAAAAGATCTGTCTCCCTATTTCCATTATCTATCTCTTTAATTTATTTATACTTTGGGTTTCTCATGTAGGAGAAACCATAAGATATTTAAGCTTGTTTGTCACTTATTTCACTTAACATTGTGGTCTCAAGGTGCATTGATTTTCCTACAGATTACTCAAGTTCATCTTTGTTTATGGCAAAATAGTGCTCTGTTTTATCTAAATACCACATTTGCTTTCATTGGTTTACCTGTTAATGGACATACAAGCTTCTTCCAAGATTTAGCTATTATGAATTATACTGCTATAAAATGAGTATACATGCATCTCTGTGATACGATGTCTTTAACTCTTTGGGAAGATACCTTGCAGGGGAGTAGCTGGTTCAAATGGAATTTCAAGTTTCAGTTTTTTGAGGACTCTCCACACTAATTGCCATAGTGGTTGTATTAGTTTACATTCTCACCAGCAGTGTAGAAGGGTTTCTCTTTCCCCCAGTGTTGACAGTATTTGTTACTATTTTATTTCTTGATGATGGCCATTTTTAGGGGAGTAAGATGAATCTCAATGTTGTTTTAATTTGCATTTCTCTAATGGCCATCAATTTGAGATTTCTTTAATGTGTTAATGGGCTATTTGTACTTCTGTGAAGTATTTATTCATTTCATTTGCCCATTGTTTGATTCTTTTTTGGGGGTGGGTCTACTTTGAGTTCTTTATATAGTCTAAATATGAGTACTCTCTGAAGAATGGCTGGCAAAAATTTTTTCCCATTGTGTAGGTTGCCTTTTTATTTTGTTTTATTTTTTTGATACCAGGGATTGAACTCACATCCTCATGCTTGCCAGGCAGGCACTTATGCAGCTAAGCTAACCTAGCCCCTGTAAGTTGTCTTTTTGCTTGGTTGGTTGTTTCTCTTGCTGTTCAGAAGCTTTTTAGTTTGACATGACGCCATTTGTTGATTCTCGGTACTATATCCTATGCAATATCCTAACCTATTTTTTTAAAAAACCATCTTTATTTATTGGTACATTTTAGATATATATAGTGATAACATTTGTCATAGGGAATTTGTACCTGTACATGGTATATCTTGCTTCTCCTTTTTTTCCTAAGTATATGTTTAGTTTTTCTTGGTACTACTGTGAATGGTGATTTTTACCACCTAATTTATCTCTTAGGTTCATTATTAATGTACAGGAATGCTATTCATTTTTGTGTGTTGACTTTGTATTCTGTTACATTACAGAATTTGGTTCTTAATTCTTAGAGTCTCTGGCAATTTTTTGTATGTTTCCTATGTAGAGAGGATCATGTCATCTGCAAATAATGATAATTTGACTTCTTCCTTCTCTATATAGCCCTTCAATTTCTTTTTCTCATCTAATTGTTCTTGCTAATGTTTGGACAACTATGTTGAATAGGAGCGGTAATAGTGGACACCTTTGTCTTGTTCCTAACTGGTGGAAAAGCTGTCAGTTTTTTCCATTTTATTAGGCTGTCCAGGAAGTTTGTCATAAATGGCTTTTATCAGATTGACATAAGGTCCTTAAATACCTAGTTTTTTCAGTGTTTTTATCATGAAAGGATATTGAATTATCAAAGGATTTTTCTGTATTTATTGAGATGATCACGTGATTTTTGGTTTTGCTTCTGTTTATATGATGTATTGCCTCACTATATGATTTTATTGATTTGCATGTGTTGACCCATCCTTGCATACCTGGGATGAAGCCTAATTGGTCATCATGTGTAATCTTTTTGATGATTCACTGAATTTTGTTTGCCAAAATCTGGTTGAGAATTTTTTCATGTTATCTTTAAAAAGATTGGACTATAGTTCTCTTTTTTCATTAGATTCTTTGGTTTGTAATCAAGGTAATGATAGCCCCCAAGAATAGTTTTGGGAATATCCCTTCCTTTTTAATTTCAGTAAAAACCTTGAGGAGTATTGGTGTTAGGACTTACATGAAGTTATTATAGAATTTAATAGTGCACCTGTTGGGACTAAGGCTTTTCTTGGTAAGTTTTTTACTACTGCTTTCATCTCTTTGCCTGTTCACTGGATTATTCAGGATTTTGAAGTCTTTTTGATCAGTTTTGGTAATTCATAAGTACCTAGAAATCTATCCATTTCCTCTGAATTCTCTACTTTGTTGGCATACAGGTTGGCAAATTAATAATGTTTTGTATTTTAGCAGTGTCCTGCGTGAGTTCATCTTTTTCATTTCTAATTGTATTGATTTGGGTATTTTCTTTTTTCTTTTCTTTCCTTTTTTTTTCCGCTTAGGTTGCCTAAGCATTTGTCTATTTTGTTTATTCTTTCAAATAAACAGCTCTTTGATTCATGAATTCCTTGAGGGTTGGTTGTTAGTTTGGTTTGGGTTTTTGGTGTCAAAAATTATTTCATTGATGTCTACTCTAATCTTTATAATTTCCTTCCTTGTACTAGCTTTGGGTTTGGATTGTTGTTTTCTAGGACTAGGTGCATCATTAGGTTATTTGGCTGTTTTTGTGATGTGGGCATCACAGCTCTAAACTTACTTAGGATTGTTTTCATTGTGTCCTATAAGTTCTGGTATGTTGTACTGACATTATTATGCAGTTCTAAAAACTGTCTTATTCCTGAGTTTATTTCTTCTGTAACCCATTGTTTAGCTAAGAATATATTATTCAGTTTCTGTGCATTTGCACAATTTCTGTGTTTTCTTTTGATTGTACTATGACCTACTAATGTGCATGGTATAATTTCAAGTCTTTTATATTTACTTAACCTTGCTTTATTGGCTAGCATGTGGTCTATTTTGGAGAAAGTTCCATAAGCTACTAAAAAGAAAGTATATTCTGTTGTTGGGTAGAGCACTGTACATATCTATTAAGTTCATTTGTTCAAAAGTTGTGTTCAACTGTGACATTTCTTTGTTGATTTTTTTTGTTGTTGTTGAGGAGGAGAGGAGACAAGGTTTCACTATATAGTTCAGGCTGCCCTTAAACTCACTTCTGTAGCCCAGGCAGGCCTCTAACTTGCAGACTGTCTCAGCCTCAAGTGCTGGGATTACAGATGTGCACCACCACACCTGGCTTGTGTGCTTCATTTTTTGGGTTTTTTCGTTTTGTTTTTTATCTATTTGTGATGGTGGGGCATTGAAGTCACCCAGTATAGTTGTGTTTATGTATCTTGTAATACTTGTTTTATGAAGTTGGTGTGCTGTTGTTCAGTGCATATATATGTTAATAATTGTTTTCTCTTCTCATTGGATTGTTCTCTTAACCAGTATGTAAGGACCTTCTTTGCCTCTTCTGATCAGTTTTGGATTGGAGTCCACTTTGTCTGAATAGCCACCCCCACCATACACACCTATCTACCTACTTTCCTTCTTTCATTTTTTTTTTTTTTTTGAGTTTCCATTGCATGGATATTTTTTCAATCCTTCAATTTTTTAACACAGTTTCTTTTTGGGTAAAATATGTTTCTTGAATACAGAATATTGTTGGATTTTTGTTTCTTGATCCATTATAACAGTCTACTTCTGACCAGAGAATTGAAACCATTCATATTAAGAGTTTTTACTGATATGTATTGAGTTATTGCTGCCATTGCCTTATTTTCTGTTGCTGATTCCCTATCTTTTGTCTACTTAACTGCTCACCCTACCTGTTATATTCATCCTATTAGATTTTATGTCATTGTTCTACCTGATGTATTCATACTATTAGACTTTATGTCTTTGTTAACATCATTGTTTGAACCATGGTGTAGAAAGGTTTTGTTGTAAAGTATTTCTTCTGCCCTCGTGGTCAGGTACCACATTTCTCTGTTCAGGTGCAATGGTCTTTGTCAGTTTTTTTACTTTCCCTTTAGAACTATTTCCCTGTGGCTTCCTAAAAAGTTGATAACCAAGTTATAATATAGGACAAAGTCTTTTACACTTTTATCTGTCCAGAACAGTTCCCATTTCCTTTTCTGTTTACTGCTTAAACCTCACAAGCCACTGTCAACTATTTTTGGTGAGTATTTACTATTATGATAGCTGCTGAGGGAGTGGTATAATAAAATACTATTTGCCCATGGCCTTGGAGTTTGAAATCTAGGTTAGATGAGAAAGTATAGATACCTAGAAAGTAACAATGCTTTAAAAAGATCAAAATGATATATATGAAGTGCTATGTAGTTGTTGGTATAGATTTCAAATATCATGAAAATTAGTTTATCAAAGTAGAAAGTGAGTACATTTATCGGGGGAAGCTTCATATAAAGGATAATTGTGTTGGCTTTGGCAAGTTTAAGAAGAGCGAAGAAGGAAAAGAATATATTATGTCTTCTGTGTGTTCACCAACATGATATATGAATATATTTTTATGCCTTGGGATTTACAAGTATGAATAACAAAGGCCTTGTCTGCATTATGTACTGTCAGTGAGAGGAGGTGCTATAAAGAAGCATCAGAGACTAGCAGAAAAATCATAGGTAGTTGGAAAAATGAAGAAAAATGTTATAGGGAAAGTACAGGGGTTGACAAGCTTTTTTTTTTGTACCAGAGATCGAACTTACAACCTTGCGCTTAGCAGGCAGGTGCTTAGACCACTGCGCTAAAGCCCCCACCCTTGGCAAGCTATTCTTCGTAGGCTGTTTTTGTGAATAGCTTAAGATAGTTTGCTGATCCTTGTAAGGAGATAGGTAAGAAATCATTGATAACTATTAGAAATATTTAAATGACATATTTTTTATATTGGGGAATGATCAACTACAGAAATGTGGCTAAAGAGAAGAAAGAATACAATGGGGAGACTGTTATAATATAAAGAGAGAGAAGGTGAAGGCCCATTTCCAGCCTGAATAATATTAGTACAGTAAGGCCCAGAGCCAGTATGGTGGGGCATGCAAGTTATCCCACCAGTGGGGAGGCTGAGGCAGGAAGATCACCGTGAGCTCAAGGCCAGCCCAGGCTACATAAGTGAGTTCAAGGCCATCGTGCCATCTTGAACTACATAGCAAGACCCTGCCTAATAAACAAACAAACAAACAAAACAAACAGAAAAAGCAGAGGTGGCTTATCCTTACTCTCAGGTCTTTCTTTTTTTTTTTACTAGCCAAAAAGGATCAGGAAGGTGGAGAAGAAAAAAAATCTGTACAAAAGAAAAAAGTAAAAGAATTAAAGGTGTTGGATTCAAAGACTGCCCAGAATCTCTGTGAGTAACTCTGTAATCCCAACTATTTAAAATATGAACGAATTCTCTGGAATTTAATTCTGTCGACTCTAGCTTCTATTTGTGGAATTCTTGCTCTGCCCCAGGCATTGCATAGTGAATTTCCAATATTGTGTTTAATCCCTTTGGTTGCACCACAGGGTTGGTAAGTATCCAGTTTTATGCCAAGGAACCGGGTTAAGACTTTTAGGACTTTGTCTAGCGGTAGAGCTGGTAGGAGACTGGTGTGAGAGTTGAATCTCAGACTTTCTTATTTCAAAGCCTTTACTCCTTTCATTGCATCCACAGCAAAGTGTTCTAGCCTCAGTACGTTTTTTTCTATCTCATTTTTTGATAATCAGGTAAGGTAGTATTTTTGGATTTACTTAAATCTAAAATTACTTTGTAATTTGAGTAAGTGAGGTAATCTTGCACCCTGAGTGGGATTAGTAATTCCAGAAGGTTCTGTTGTGAACTTGCCACCTATACTCAGAATTGTGATTGGCAGAAATTTTTTCGGATCAGAAATTTCTCTGCAAATTTGAAAGAGGTAGTTCTTTATTGATGGTCTAGATGAATGTTAATTTTTGTTGTTGTTGTTGTTCATTTGAACTGTTGATCCACTTATTTTATTCTGAGTAATATAAATTCTTTAAAAATTTTGGTTTGGGAATCAAATTCAGGACCTTGTGTTTGCCAGGCAGGTGCTGTGCCACTGAGCCATATCCCCAGTCCCTTTCTTTTCTTTTTTTGAGGCAGGGTCTCACTATGTAGCTCAGGCTGACCTTCAATTCGCTTATGTAGCTTAGGCTGGCTGCCAACTCACAGCAATCCTCCTGCCTCAGCCTCCCAAGTGCTGGGATTACAGACTTGTGCCACCATGCCCAACATAAATTTAAATTACTATTCAACAAATATTTGATGGCCTGCTATGTGTCAAGCTCTAGTAGGCACACACTGAGCATGTGTTCCCAAGATGAAAGGGTACATATTCGGTAAAACTCACTTAAAATCTTGGGATGTAGTTATTGTCCTTGTTTTTCCAAATGAGAAGCTAAAGTTCAAATGTTGTGATTTGGCCAAAAATATACTAGTAAGTACGCATATTATGTAAGTGAAATCAGTGATATAAAGAAGGCAGAAAGGAGCACTGTGATGTAGTACATTATTATTCCTAATGGAGTGATATTGATAGGGAAAAAAGAATTAAGAAAGAGAGTTGAAATTATTTTTATAGTAAGATGCTCTAGAAGATGAAACTTAGTCCACAGTGATTCAGTATCTCATACGTGTTTAGGATACGAAGCTGAGTCAGGCATGGTCCGTGTCCTCTGTGTGGCAACAGCCACACAGACTGCTAAGTGCTGTGATCAGAGGCAGCCTAGAATGCTTATGAGAGTCCTAGGAAAGGGGACATTGAAACCAAATGGGGGGTGTTTTGGAGGGGGAAGTCCATAGAACATCCTCATGAAGATACTTCCTAAACTGACTAGAAAGCACTATTAAGAAGGAGTTAAATGAAGGATGAGGATGGCTTGTTTCAGGAGAGAGATCAGCCCTGTGAAGGCTCAGAAGCATTGTGCAGTTGAAGAACTGCAAGGGGTAGAAGGCTGAGTGAAGCCGTAGACATTATGGCAGGAACTTTAATCAGGAACCTAAGTGTTGCAGCCCCATGTCGTCCTAGTGCTTTTCACACTGGGCGCTTACTAAAGGAAGACTCAGCAGAGACATCAGTGATGTTATTGCTTTTAAATTGGATGAGAGGTGACCAGGGCTAAAACCAAAATGCTGAGAATGGAAAGGAAGGCACAGAATAGTGGGAAGACAGAATTAGTGATTGGCTGAGGGGATAAAGGAGGTGTGTACTCAGTCTAGATCACTCTATAGAAAGTAATACTACAAATGCCCCAAACCAGATTCTCCTTACTAGGGAGGTGTGGCGGTGAGTGAGGTGGCAGGGCATAGTCTTACACGGAGTACATGCACTCAATGGATGCCATGTCTTCATTAGTTTTGTGGGGAAGGAATAAATGAAAATTGTGAAAGTGAGAGAAAATAAGATTGTTTTCAGAATGCTATGAAATGGAAAAGATAAGGAGAGAGAGGAACATTGAATGAAGAAATTTTTTTTTTTTTTTTACTTTTTGTGATAGTGAGGATTGAACCCAGGACCTCTACACTGAGCTGTATCCCAGCTATTGCTAAGTCACTAAGTTGCTCAGCTTGGTTCAAACTTTGCTCTTGCTAAGTCACTAAGTTGTCCAGCTTGGTTCAAACTTTGAATCTCCCATGCCAGCCTGTCACAGTGCTGGGATTATAGATGTGTGCCGCTGTGCTCGACTTCTTTTAAAATAGGTGACTTGATGTGTAGATGCTAAAGAAAAGGGGCATTGGGGCACTTCTTATGTTGAAACATGAGGAAGGAAGGGATGAGTACATGAAGATACAAGCACACACATGCATACACACACGTATATGCCTACATACTGATAAGCTTACAGGAGTATTGACACACTTTTCTTCTAGGTGATTCTAAAGTAGTCCTTCCTAAACCTTTTCTAGTCTACAGCTCAGAGCACCCAGTGCTCAGTTTTTAAGTGGCAGAAGAGAATGCTGGCCAGGTAATTTGATAATGTCTTTGGTTTTTCTCAAGGAAGGAGTGAGGTTTTCTTAAAACAAAGGAAGAGGTGGGAGATAGGTTGTATTTTGGAGGAGCTGCCAAGATAGATGAGAGAGAATGGAATTAGGGAAACACAGAAGGGGATTAATAAGTAACCAAAGCTACAGCTATCATTGGTGTTGATGCAGATGCATAGACTCTGATCTGCTCAGCCCAGTATAAGGACAGAGAAAGTAAATACTGGGTTAGCCAAAACTGGAGGGAACAGGCGGCAAGAGGATAGTAGCAGTGGTAGTAGTGACAGTAAAGGGAGTAATGGTGGGGAGAGCAAGTGAAATGATTAGACTGTATGGTCTCTGTCAAAAACAGACACTGGCTGGAACTGAGGCATAGAAAATGGAATGGTCAAGAGACTAGAGCTTGTTCCTGAGAAGATCGAAGATCAAACAGTCAGAGATTAGAAAATAAGAGAACTTTTTTGAAGGGAAGGTAGGCGATACGGAAATAAAAGTCAAGTTATATCATGTACAGGTACAAATTTCCTATTATGAATGTGATCATTATGTATACTTAAAATGTACCAATAAACAATTAATAAAAAAAAGGAAATGAAAATAGAGTACTTGAAGGATAAGGATATGTTTGTTAGGAAAGGGGTCATAGCAGTTGAAGATTGGAATAGGTCAGCCAGGCATGGTGGCATATACCTGTATCCCCAGCTATTTGGAAGGCTGAGGTAGGTGGATCACAAGTTCAGGACCAGTGGGGCAATTGAGCAAGACCATATCTCAAAAAAATGTGGGGTTGAGATACAGTTCAGTGGTAGGGCCCTTGCCAACCGTACCCCAAAACTTGTATTCAATCTCTAGCACCACAGAAGAAAAAAAAAAAGAAAGAAAGAAAAGAAAAGAGAGGGAAGATCAAGGCAGTGGCAGCTTTGAAGATGGAATCTTGGGAGTGGGAAACTAAAACAGAGTGAAGTGAAAGTCTATACATAGAGAAGGCAAAGAATTGTGATGTTTGTGGGATGTGATGCATGGAACAGCGTGGCTGGCGTGCACCATAAATGTGGGATTGAGGAAACTTAAATGCTAGGTTTGGGTTTGGAGCTTGGGTTTTAACTGGATAGGCAGAGTGACTTTCAAGCACCTTCTTGGGAAGATTATCTAGCATAGGCTTGTAGGGTGGGTTGACAAGGGGGAAGAGACTGAGAAGAACATGTCTTACTTCTTCTGGCAGCAATCTTTTTGGGTTCCTTCCGCATGCCCTATCAAGAAATTAAGAATGTCATCCTGGAGGTGAATGAAGCTGTTCTGACCGAGTCTATGATCCAGGTAAGGAGCAGGGTTGACCTGTAGGAGCCAGCTCCCCTTCACAGCTGTGCATTGGCCTCTGTTCCTCGCTCGTTAGATGAGGAGGACCCTCCTCTAGCCTTGTTGACTTACAGTACTAGCTTCAGAGAAGTGCCACTTCTCTGGTGATTTCAGCATATTTCTCAAAAGTCCTGCCGTCATAATGGCTATTCCCCCCACGTACGCCGTCCCACCTTTCCTTTGAAGTAGTCCTTGGCAGACACAGTGTGGGACTGATAAGAAAGTAAAAATGCTTAGACTTGAGTTGTTGTTCATCCTCCCCTCACCCAGAGATGCCCTTTCTCTCTTTCAGAACCTCATTAAACAAATGCCAGAACCAGAGCAGTTAAAAGTGCTCTCTGAGCTGAAGGATGAGTACGATGATCTGGCAGAGTCTGAGCAGTTTGGTGTGGTGGTAAGTGGGGCTGTGGTGCTCTGCTCTTCTCTGGCTCCCTTGTTCCCTTTGCTTTAGAGACCAGCCTGGACACTTGCTCTTTACCACTTGTCTGCTTTGAATCTTTTTCTTTGTACATATTTGCAGTCGATAATAATTACATTCTTTGTGGGGAGTCGATATATGTACTGACACATTTAATTCTTTTACATCTCATTTCTCCATTCTCCATCTCTTAGTCCCCTTGCCATTTACAAAAGATGCATCTCCTTTTTCTTATTATCTCTTTTATTTTGCCCTTTTATTTATATCTGGGTTTCTCATATAACAAATCATGCGATATTTAAGCTTGTGTCTGATTTATTTCACTTAACATTATTGTCTCAAGGTGCATGCGTTTTCCTACAAATGACTTGTTTATCTTTCTTTATAACAAAGTAATCCATTGTGTATAAATACGATGCTTTTTATCTGTTGATAGAAATTCCATTGACCCTATCTTTCTCTCATTCTTTGCCCTGCCCTGCAGCTCATCCTCCCAGAGGAGGCTGGAGCCTTTATCTTTTTCTGACTTCTTTCTCTTAGCTGTAATGGACCTACTTGTCTTCCCCACTAGATGGGCACTGTGCCCCGTCTGCGGCCTCGCCTCAATGCCATCCTTTTCAAGCTGCAGTTCAGTGAGCAAGTGGAGAATATCAAACCAGAGATTGTGTCTGTCACTGCTGCTTGTGAGGAGTTACGCAAAAGTGAGAGCTTCTCCAGCCTCCTAGAAATTACCCTTCTTGTTGGAAACTATATGAATGCTGGCTCCAGGAATGCGGGTGCTTTTGGCTTCAATATCAGCTTCCTCTGTAAGGTAAGGCATGGGGCTAGAGCAGGACACCTGAAGGGAAGGTGTGCAGGCCTCTGTGTGACCAGTGTGGGTCTGAGGCAATCTTGGCGGGTCAGGACTGATGATTTTTCCTCTTGCCCCAAGCTTCGAGATACCAAGTCTACAGATCAGAAGATGACATTGTTGCACTTCTTGGCAGAGTTATGTGAGAATGACTATCCTGATGTCCTCAAGTTTCCAGATGAGCTTGCCCATGTGGAAAAAGCCAGTCGAGGTGAGGCAGGTCAGGCTGAAGAGTGAAGGTGGTTGTGAGTCTCCTAAATATTCAGAAATAAAAAATAAGACACAGTCTGTATTTTTTATTGTTGTTTTTGTTTTTTGGGACATGGTCTTCCTATATAGTCCATGTTGTCTTTGAACTCACTATGTAGCCTAGGCTGGCCTCAAACTCATGGCAGTCCTCCTGTCTCAGCCTCCCAAGTGTTGGGATTATAGACATGCACCACCAATAGTCTAGATTTTGAATCATTTTCAATTCAGACTCCGGTAAGTAGGAAGGGTTTTGTAAGGGTTTTGTAGTCATAGTTTTGTAGTCATAGTTTATAAGCCATAGGGGAAAGAGGTGGGGAAAGGAAAAAAAAAAAAAGAGGTAGGGCTAAAAGGAGATTTCTGTGTGTAGAAATGTAAGCAGTAAAAATAACTTAAGAAATGGAAGCAGTCTTTCTCTTCCTGAGAAACACAGACACTGAAAAACTAGAAAGGCAGGCATTTTCATTCCATGATTTTTGTGATTCAGAAAAGCACAGACTGGATTAACAAGTACCAGGTCTGGCTGTCCTGGAGTTAGGCAAAGCATTCAGTAGAAATAGGACAGATTTCTACCCTGCTTCTGTAATTCTATGTGTCTCCTTCCTCTAAAATGATGTTCTGTAAAATAAATGAGACCAAGGTCCTAGGGGATTTGACAGATTCTTTTTAGATTAAATGTCCTCTGTTCTTAGTATTATGGAGGCTGAAAGTTAAGTTACCAAATAATTACAGTCTTGCTGCAACAGTGAAACCTAAATGTATAAAATGAGTAGAGGTCGGTAATAAAGAGAGCTAGTTAAGTACCAGAATGTGTATACAAATTGAAGAGTGAGGCTAGGGGGTCTGATGCTAGAGTTGCCATTAAGCTCTTGTGCTGTCTGATTTTGTGTTTCCTGTAGTTTCTGCTGAAAACTTGCAAAAGAACCTAGATCAGATGAAGAAACAGATTTCTGATGTGGAACGTGATGTTCAGAATTTTCCCGCAGCCACAGATGAAAAAGACAAGTTTGTTGAAAAAATGACTATATCCTTTCTTGAAAGGAGGGTATTGTTTCCTAGGAAGGAAAGAAAAGCTTACCCTAAGGGAACAGCTAGGATAGATGTGGCAATATTCAGTGTCTCTTTTCTTTAAATAGTGTTTTTCTGTTAAACACACGGTTCCTGAAGGCATTCTCATTGTGGTGGAAGTGAAAGCCAGGCGTGCAGATACGCTCAAAGCCTTCATCGTTTCCTTTCCCTGTCCCCATTGCCATTGCACACACATTGTCCTGTCTGGTCTTTTGTGAAATTAACCACTGCTACTAGACTTCTTTCTGATTTACCCCTAATGAATTTATTTTAAAACCTGTATTGCTTTTTGCTCAAGATGCCTTAGCCTTGCTTCCATACTGTATGTGCTGAGCAGCCTTTTGCTGTTTCCTGTTCTGTTGGTGTATCCCAGTTTGTTGCTCACCCTTCCTACCTCTTTGGGTACTTAACTGCTTCTGTGTCTGCTGTAGCGCATGGTGCTGTATTGAAGATCACTGTGCATGTTCATGAGTCATTCTCTGGGCTAGGGAAGTGGGTCTTATTCCTTTACTCCTTGGTCTCACAGCTTTGTAAAGGATGCACAGGAACAATATAACAAGCTGCGAATGATGCACTCAAACATGGAGACGCTGTACAAGGAGCTAGGCGAGTACTTCCTCTTTGACCCCAAGAAGTTGTCTGTGGAGGAGTTCTTTATGGATCTGCACAACTTCCGGAATATGTTTTTGGTGAGCAAGGGCAACCTGCTGTCTTTGCACAGCGGTCTTCTTTGTTGGTGGTGAGTATACACATGTTCTGCCTTCTCCCCCAGCAAGCAGTCAAGGAGAACCAGAAGCGGCGGGAGACAGAAGAAAAGATGCGGCGAGCAAAACTAGCCAAAGAGAAGGCAGAGAAAGAGCGACTGGAGAAGCAGCAGAAGAGAGAGCAACTCATAGACATGAATGCAGGTCTGTGCAGAAGGCCTGCAAGCTGAGATAGGAACAGTCGTCTCTGACTAGATTCTAGAGGCCAAAAGAAAAGCTTAGGTCTGAGCTTAGCTGTTGGCAGATGATTTTTGGCAGCTTTCCACCTCCAAGATCCTGATGCTGGACTTTAACCCCAGTTCAGTTATGTGCATATTCCAGTTTTCCATGTTGAGGTCTTTTTCTGTCCTTTGGTAGTTCTTGCATGTCTCCCCCAGCTATTTTAGTATTGTAATACGTATTCTTTCCTCTGCCTGGCCAGAGCTTCCTCTGGCCTGTTCTCATTCTCTCCACTAAATCTTCTGGGTTTTTTCTTTAAAATGTTTTCCTGACTCTCCCCCCTTGGTGGCTCGCCTTCCTTTTCTGCTTGTTTCAGTGAGAGCCACGTCTCTGGTCCCTTAGCATCGTTGCACATACCTATGAGATCATAACTGGATTGAACTTCAGATGGGGCGAAAGGCTGGCCAGCTTCTTTTCTTCAGCAGAATTTCTCTTTCACTACCAGAAGCATGTCTTTGTTGAAACATGTGGTCTCAATTACTGGGCCTCTGTTTCCTGTGTCTGCTTCTTTCCTGCTGTGGATTCCCTGCCCTCCCCACCCCCATCTGCTGGCAGCAGAAATGTACCAGTGCAGCATATATTGTTCATGGCACTGAGCTGAACTTGAGGGGCCATGAACCTTCTGCAAATGAAGGGGTCTTCAGGGCTGTTCAGTCTGGTAAGACTCAGAATGCAGAGCACAAACATAACTAACAAGCCTCAAGGGCTATTCTACTGCCTGTTGCTCCCGGGAACTGTTAATTATACTTTTCTGGAAAGCCCTTATGTGAGTAACAAACTTTGTTCCAATAATGCTCTGAAGAGCCACACTGAGTATCTTCACCTTCCTTCCCATTCTCCCTGGGCCGCCAGGGTTTTTCACTCTAGGAACTGGCTTAGAGGCAGTGAGGGCAGGGTGAAGTCCAGTGGACAAACGGAGTAAGAACTGCACCCAGTCAACAGGTGGCGCAGTGGGCCTTGCCCTGTTCGCGGTACCTGGGTCAAGCAAGTGAGGTTGGAATATAGGTCAACTGCACTAGTGATGTTGAGACAGCAGGTGGCGCTGGGATCAATGAGCCCCTGCCTTGGAGCTGGCAGCCAACTGGCTCCTTGGGATTTCACAGTTTCAGATTTCCCTATCCTGAGCTGTTGCCATGGAAACTGAGCCAGGCTAGAAC
The DNA here is from genome assembly GCA_004027295.1 of Dolichotis patagonum. NCBI lineage: Eukaryota > Metazoa > Chordata > Mammalia > Rodentia > Caviidae > Dolichotis > Dolichotis patagonum. Next base: position 17,423 of record PVJX010004787.1, read on the forward strand.
AAGGATTCTACTTAACTCTTTATATTCCAGCCAGGCTGTTGCTTTAAGATACAGAGCTGGCTTCAGGAAGATGCAGCCCCTGGAGGTCGCATTTAAGTGAAATGCTTTTTTTTGCAGTGATGGTAGTGGTTGTACTGGGGATTGAACACAGAGCCTTTGCACTGAGCTACATTCCAAACCACTACCCCCTCCTTTAAATTTGAGACAGTATCACAAAGTCTTTAATTGCCCAGGCTTCACTCCAACTTGCAGTCCTCCTGCCTCAGCCTCCCAGTGGGATTACAGATGTATCCCACTGTCCCCAGCTGGAATGCACTATTTCCTTTTAATTAGCACGTTTGTAATACATAATGCATAAATTTGTTCTGGGGAGTTGGTCGTGTACATTCAGCATCTTAATTCTTACTTGCCCTTCTCCTTTGCTTCTTTTCTTCTCCCTGTGTCTTGAAATACTGTCTTGAGCTGTGCTTTTTTTCCCTTAGCCATGCTCTGAAACCTGCACCAGAGTCTACATGAGTTTGCAACTGCAGAACCCTTTAGAATAAAGATGGAGTAGTAAGGTTGCTTGTTAATTTTAGCATGTCATCTTGCTCTTCACTCTGGTCCTGGAGTTGGGCAGTTGTGTAATTCTGTGTGCCTAGTCCTGGTTAGTGCAGGGAGGGTGGTACTGGAGGGACATAGCCCAGGGTTTGTACTGAATAGTAGGCAAAGAGTCTTTTCTTTTGGCCAGTTTTAAACAGACACACCTAAACAGGGGCCTGTAAGATCTGAAGGGGAGCCTTCCTTGTCCTGATCTGTCAGCCCCTGTATGAGGGGAGAATCCAAACAATGGCTTTGCATTTTGTGGAGCTTGGCCTTTGCTATGCTCTTCTGGTTAAACAGTTCGCATATCCATCTTTGTTCCTGACAGAGGGTGATGAGACAGGGGTGATGGACAGTCTTCTGGAAGCTCTGCAGTCAGGAGCAGCGTTCCGACGGAAGAGAGGACCCCGTCAAGGTAAGTAACCAAATGAAGCCCAGTTAGGGTACTGGAGGGTGAGGCCTCTCTGCTGTGGTCCTCCTAGTGTTGAGCAGATAACAGTGCTCTGCAGGGTCAGAAACTTCCTGTGTCCCCACATCAAGTGTGACTTACCTGTTCCTCTACCCACTACCCAAACTCTGGAAAACCAGAGTTTGAGGGAATAACAACAAATCAGTTATATTTGACTCTTCTTGCATTTTTCTCAATCAGAAATTTGGAACAAGGGAACCATGTTGTAAGACAGGGTTTTAGTGGGCATTTATATACATGAAAAAGAACTGACCTAAAACACACAACTGTATTATTAGATATAGATTGAAAAATAAAAGTCCTTTCTCAACTTCACAAGCAAAAGAGATAGCAAACATGAGATGTCATTGTCCTCAGATGTAAGAATATCTTGAGGGCCATCTCAAGGATTACATCATACTGGAGCACTGCCTTTTCCTTGTGTACAGTGACCTTCCACTTTCCTTGCCCTCCTGAGACTCCTTTTCTCAACATCCTTTCCCAGCTTGTAGATTTAAGTGGCTTACACTGGGCCAGAGCCTCTAAAAGGAATCATAGAGATAGAAGACAGATGATCCCCACATTAGGATGGAGAAGGATTAATGAGTAACTTTCTCTCGAAGGACGGAAGCATGTAGTGACCAAGAGACTAGTTCAAAAGACAGTGTGGCCACCATGGTCCTCATCGGGAGTTGACCTGTACCATGGTGTCTGGTGAGCCCTTTGAGGCTAGAGTAATGGCTTTGCCAGGTTGAAGGATGAAACAGCATTAAAAGTTTTCTGCTTCTAAAGTAGTTAAATCTGTGTTCCCTATGTTGGCTGGTACACTTTGTAGGCCTGTTTGATAAGAGGTTTACTTGGAAGTTATTTTAAAGAGATGAAGTTTGATGTCTGGCATTTGCCATTGCTGAACTATTAATATGCTGATGTCTCTGAGGCCTGTAGTACCTATTACAGCCTGGAAAAGGGACCTCAGGTTCTAAGGTATAGGGCATACAAGCCCACATAAACTCAGGCTCCTGGCCCAAACGTCACAGATCACTGTAAGTTTCATCTGTAATGACTGGCTGCCTACTTCTACCCATACTGAATCCTTCCAGGGAAATCCCCTTCTGGGGGGCTCTTCTGTATGACCTTAAAACCTTCCCTAAACAGAAAGATCCCTAGTCAGACTTGTCCATTTTATGGCATCCTTAAGATGTACAGACTCTCCAAAGGGAAGAAGAGGTAGTATGAAGAGTGTATTTCTGTGGGTTTGAGCATTTAATCTTATTGATAGGCCCTTGAGTAAGAATATAGCTAATAGTACTACTTTGTATTTGGACTTAGAGGTTTTTACAGCATTGTTTTCTACCCAGTATATAAGGTGATGTAACTCTGCATTCAATATGAAGCCTGATGAAAATACCTTACATTACACTTACTGTCTTCTACAACTTCTTGGTTAAGCGCCAGCCTTCCTCAGACTGATGGAGAATTCCCTTTTAAAGCCTCTTCCTGTGGAACTATGCCCGACTCCCAGATGCTTCCTGTGCAGAGGCAGCCAGGCAGCAGTGGCTTTCCTCTGTGGGGGAAGTCCCAGTCTCTACCTCTTTCCAGGTGGGAAAACAGGACTTACAGGCCGAGGAAGAAGGGATTTTGTCAGAACTCAATGTTTTAGAGAAGATGCAATAATGGGAGTACTGGCTCCGAGTGCAGAGGGAATGAGGGAGTTACTGTTAGGAGATACTGAAATGAAAAGAAGATGAAAACAAGAATTATGTAATTTTAAATAGCTCTACCTTATCTTTGTGGGCTCTGGATTTACTAAGTATGCCTGAGTGTAGCGAGAATCTATCAGGGGAGACATTTTTAATCACTTTGAGACTTTATAGGCTGTGGCTATATCACATCATGCAAACTTAAACAGAAGGTCAGGCATCAAAGTAGTGAACAAAGCATGTAAGACTAACGTGGGATCAAAAGACACAGTCAGGTCAGCATCCCTTTGGAGCTGTCATGTTCCCGTAGACAAATCACTTAATGTTTCTGAGACTTAGTTTCTTTATATACAAAGTGAGAGTTCATCGAGAAGGGTTTCTTAAGGTCCTTAAATAGTATTTTTACTTTGTAATTCTATAGTGACAATAAAAAGAGAAGAGAAAGACTGGAGTTAGAAGGCTCCATTCTCAAAATACGGACTTCAGGGGCTTCAGGTTTCTGCTAGGCCTGCTGGACTCAGCTGTTCTGCCCCTTACTTGGCTATCTGTGGCTGCCCCTTCTGGCCGATTACTAAGAGCCAAAAAACAGAAGTCCTGTCAAGCAGATCTGCCCCATAGTTCTCCTCATTCCCAACCAAACAGCTGCCCCTATTCAAAGACACTAGCCTTTTCCTTAGAATTTAAAGGAATGTTCAAATCTTCCGGTCTTTAGAGACATGAGGGAATAACCAGTATACAAAGACCCATTGAGGAGCTAGAGAGAAGAGTTACTATCAGGGCTGGTTCATTAAAAGCAACACGTAAACTGCTGTGACCTGCTGAGTGTGGCAGGACAATGGTTTAAGTGTGGAGGAGAAGAATCCATGTGATTGTATTACAGCTACTACTTCAGGCCCATGATTGAGTCAGCTTGTGGTTTTAATGACTCAACTTTATCTCCATAGCTGAATTATATAGCCTCTTTTACACACAAACCATTTGCTTACTGAGAACAACCATCTTTCCTTGCCTTCCTTCCTTCATCTCTCTCTCTCTCTCATTTGCTTATTTATTTAGGTGTTTTGTTTTGTTTTGTCTTTTTGACACAGTTTTGTTACGCAGTTCAGGCTGGTTTGAACTCACTTTGTAGTCCAGGCTTGCCTTGAACTCATTGATCCTCTTGCCTCAGCACCTCACAGGCTGGGATTACAGGCACATGCCACTAAGCCCAGCTTGCCTGTATTTATTACTTTACAACTTCTCAGTAACCTCTGCCTATACTAATAAAATATTAGTGTTGGGAAGACTCTTAAGACTCCTCATGATTAGTTTCTAGCCTGCTAATAGATGAAAGGAATTAAGATCCAGGTAAAGTCTTTACCAGCTCTACATGGCTGGCTAATGATAGAGCCAGAATCATAGCCCACTTTTGTGAACCAAAGTCCAGGACTGTTTCCACTGATTCTGCATACTTAAATATGAGACAAGTGGTCCCCTGTAGGGGCCAGAAATATTGTTTCATGTTGGTTTAGCAAGAACAGCCCTGGACATGATGAAGTTTTTTTTCAGGAACATTTTCCAATGATCATCTGTCTTTTTTTTTTTTTTTTTTTTTTTGAGACAGGGTCTCACTGTGTCGTCCAGGCTGGCCTTGTACTCATGGCTGTCCTCCTGCCTCAGCCTCCCAAGTGCTGGGATTATAGGCGTTCACTACAGTGCCTGATCACTTGTCTTGCAAGAGTTGATACAGTATTCCTGTACCAGTATTTCTCCTGTCTCTTTTGTAAAAATAGGACAGAAGGTCTAATTAGGAGAGCTTTAGATAATAATGAGTTATTTAGAATGGCAATGATTGCCCCATCTGTCCTAGTTTCCTCTTCCCTAAGGAAGGTTATTTACAAGAGCACTTCCCCTTTACTAGTAGTTCCTAACCTGTCTTTTGTAAAGGGTTTTTTTTCCCCAAATCATTAACCTTTTTCTGTCTAAGTCAACTATATTGCTAGTGCTATGTGGTTGATTTTGCAGATCGTTTTATCCTTAGCCTACTCATGACTTCTGAGACCTGGCCTTAGAAAGCTTTGAGCAATATCCTAAGATTGTTCCTTTTCTCCACAGTCATGGGACCATCTTCTTAGGACATCACCCCACAGATCCCATCCAGTCAAAATATTGACTGGGTTCTGGGTCTGCTTCTTGCTAGTCTTATTAAGTACTCAAGTTCGGGAAAGAAGGGATGGTCAGGGCTGGGGATTTAGCTCAGTGGCTTAAGCGCCTGCCTGGCAAGTATGAGGTCATGAGTTCAATCCCCGGTACCAAAAAAAGGCTGGGGGATGGTCAGTTTTTCTTTATTGTTAAAGCTGTGCACCAAAATGATGGCAGTACAGGTGACAGAAGCTGAGAAGCCTGGGTTTTGTTGGTTATGTTGCCAGTTTCAACAAGAGCTTTCCCATCCACCTTTGAGTACTTACAGGGGAAATTTCTGCCTACTGACCATCTGCTTCTGGTTCCTGTGAAATCTATAATACATCAGAAGCTTCTTGAGTCTGGGAGAATCCTAAAATCCTGCTGATTAGATACAAAGGTGTCCCCTTGATTTACAGAAAGAAACCAAAGAAGGATGCAGCTTAAGACTTGCCACAGTAGAACTGTGACTTCTGTGTTGCCAGGACAGTGTCCCCAGAGACCCTTGTTCTTTTCCCATGGTCCAGAGCCAGAAGTTACATATTTCAACACATACACTACATGTATGTTGGCATCACACACAGATGGTTGCAGTATTTTTTCAACTGCTGGATAATTCGAAGAAGCAACAAAATGGCATTGATGGCCACAAATGTAGCTCAGCCGTACAGCACTTGCTTAGCACATGTAAGGTCCTGGGTTCAATTCCCAGTCCATCAAAAAGAAAAAGAAGAGGTCAGGGATGTAGCTTAGTGGCACAGCACCTGCCTGGCAACTACAAGGTCCTGAGTTCAGTTCCTGGTACCCGCCAACCCCAAAATCAAATCGTAATCTTTCTGGATATGACAAAGGGGTCCTGGAGCAAGTACTTCAGAAGATAGTGAGCACCAAGCTGGCTCAGGGAAGGGTTTGCCAATGAGGAGAGACTTAAGGGAGAAGGGCACACTTGTAGAGCATGACAGTCACAGTCAGGTGCACTCCTTTTCATCACCTGTCACCTCCTGAGGCGATACTTTTGTGTCCCTAATCCAGTGAGTGGCTTGGTAAAGTCCCCAGAGTCTAGGTCACACACCTCTGATCCCAGTAAGCCCTGTGGGTGTCGGTCAGTGTCTTTACTCTTCTTTCTCCTCTTGGTAGACAGCCCTCTGTGCCCCTGGGAGGAGAAGGATGAGGAGGAGGAGACCTGTACATTTGGTAACCAGCGGGCATGCCGTGTGCTCCCCATGTGACCTGCATAGCCACTGGGCATGCAGACAGTGGCTCTGGGGCAGGACTGCAGGGAGACTGATGAGCCCCAGGGAAGACTTGGGCTCCTGGACTCTGTTTGGCTTCTTCCTGCCTAAAGCTTTTTGCTGGCCCAGAGGAAGGACTTACTTTGTTGGCCTCTGTGGACTTGTGTCCATAGCTGTCCTAGTCCTATAGTTTTCATCTGAGGAGCATTAGGCCCTTTCGTCTGCTCTTGCTGCTTTACAGCATAGGCATGATTTCTCCACTGAAGCTTTTCGGGGTCTCCAGGAAGGTTTGAGTTTGGGTTTGGGTGTGTGTGTGTGTGTGTGTGTGTGTGTATGTCTGTGTAAATTAAAACACCATTTTAAAGTACAGTATACAATTCACTGATTTTAGTATACTTACAAGATTATACAACTGTCAGTACTCTCATCCCAGAACATTTTTGTCATCTCTAAAAGAAACTTTTTTAAAACTCTAATATAAAAATTAGCAGTTCTTTTTTTAAACTAACATAAAAAGTACATATTTATGAGGTACTCTGTGATGTTTCGCTGCGTGTATCCATATTGTATAATGTTCAAATCAGGGTAAACGTAGCTACTGAAACATTGAAGCCCCTTTAAGGTTGAGTCACTTCTCCCCTTCAGCCCCTGCAACCACTGCTGCACCATCTCTCTGGAGTTGCTGAGCGGGACATTTCATGGAGAGGGAATCATAATATACATTACCTTTTGTACCTGGGTTTTTTCACCCAGCAGCTCTTGTACATATCTGGTCTCAGTGCTGCTTCTCAAAGGGCCTGAAGAGGGGGACATCATGAGAGGGGCACAGTTACCCCCAAGGAGCTGTCTTCCTGTTGAGGAAACTGGGGCCATAAGTTTGGATTTCGTGAGCAAATATGGAAGTGTGGAGGACACATCCGCCAGCTGAACAGAAACACATGGATTAAGGGTTCTCTTTGCATGCAGGATGGCGGCTGGAATTGCACATTGCCCAGCCAGGATTTTTTTATAGGGCTCCTCTCTTGGCCATCCTTAACCCCTGCTGTGTCTTCTCTGACATACATGTATACAGCTTTTAAGGCCCTTGAAGAGGTGAGAAAGAACCAGGTGCTTAGGTATTAATTGGAGGGTCACATAGGAGTAAGTGTGCAAATGATGCCAGTTTCTCTTCCCCCCAGCAACTGCCAAAATGTAGTTACAAAATTGTGCAGGAAAAAGCTCACCTGGGGCAGACTGAAATGTGTTCTGGACTAGGACAGTGATGGTGAACCTTGGAGAGCTCTGTCATACAAACAGCCCGCTGCAGCCCGCGTGCCTGACCGGTTCACCACCCCTGGCCTAGGAGCTTCTGAGGACTACCAAGAAAACAAAAATTATGCTATACACTAAGCTTTTGCCTTTTTAATTCCACTAACGCTATGATGAGAACGGGGATTTTGAATATCTCATCTCTCTGTGTGACACAGCCAACACGTAACCATATTCAGATCTCTGTACTGTTGTCACCAAGGAAGCGAAGGCAAGCCATACTTTCCAGTTATCCCACATCTTCTATTCTTTGCCACCCAAACCTAGGTCCTGCATGTCTTTTCTTCAAAATAAGGGCCTTTGTGAAGCTGAAAAGGCAGCCATATTTGCATGGCTTCTGGCTTAGTGAGTGCTGTAGAATTGGAAAGAGATTAAATTAAATCTTCTGTGGACGGGCTTTCATGTCTTCTCTTGCAGGCAACAGGAAGGTCGGGTGTCTCGCATCCATGCTGCCTTCAGACCTGATCAAAGATGATGTCATAGCTGCTGTTCCTGCCAAGATATCCAAGAACAGTGAAGGAGTCCCCACAATCCTTGAGGAAGCCAAGGAGTTGGTTGGCCGTGCAAGTTAACCTGGGTCCCGCGGCCATGGCAGCTCTTAAATTGAGACTGTCCTGCCGTGCAGCATATGCTAACGGATCGGGGATATTCATCTGGAGCGGCCACCCCTAGCACCCTGACCCTTTCTGTCTGGCCTGCTGCTCTCTGAACATCACATACATCTTCAGCTGCCCAGAGACCAAAAGGGCAGTGTGGGGGAGGCCTGAGCCCAACCCAGCCAGCCCTGACCATTGTGTTACCAAAGCAGGGTCCGTGTTTGCTGCCTTAACCCTGTCTCCTCTGTTACTCAGAGGGCCTTTACTCAAACAAGGCCCATCCTGCTTTCCCAGCCCAGCTTTCTAGTGGGCCTTCCCTAGGTCAATCTGCTGGCTTTGTGCTTTTCTTTTGTGGTTTCCCTGGCTCTGAAAACAGCATGGGGCTTATGAATTTTTGGGCTAGAGCCTTCTTTCATTGCTGTCACCTCTGCTCTTTACCCCGTTGGCCATTGTTATTTATTACTAATGCTGTGGCATTGGGAGCTGCTTCTGAGGAAGCAGGGAGCAAATCCCACCTTACCCATCTTCCTGGGAAGGGGCTCCCAAAACTAAAAGGATCTGGACCACTCTACTTGTGCTTCAGTGGCCTGTGGGCAGGTGGCTAGGGCATAGTGACAGCATGGACCACGTCCCCAGCTTGCTGCCATGCTTTGTGCCCTTGCCTCCCTGAACCCTCGGTACCAGCCCCAGGCTGCTGAGCCAGGGTCCTTCCTTATGCCTTCCCCAGAGCTTCGGTGCATCTCATCTGGAGTATGGGCTATAGTGTGACCATCCTACACCTTACCCTCTGTCTCCAAGGAAATGGGAGGTGGAGCCTCCTGGCTGAGAAATTGTTTTGCAAATGGATCTATTTTTGTACAAAAAAAATTTTTTTTAAAGAAATAACTTCCTTTCCCCTTCCCCCTCCATAATCAAAGAGGCTTTGATGTAAGATTCAAAGTTCCTGGGGTTTCTCTTCATGGGCCTCAATGCTGCACATGTCCTTGGACCTTGGCCTCAGCAGTCAAAGCCTCTGAACTCTGAGCCCAAGACAGATCCTCCTCCAGCATCCGTCCTAGGCAGGAGGAGTCTCTTCTGGTTGGGCTGGGCCAAGCCTAAGAGTAACAGGAACTCTGAGGCCACGGTTTTATGAATTTAATAAACTACCACGCCAAATGTACAGATGCTAACTGGATATCCTGAGAAGTAGGCCCAGAGGTGCTGTACACACTGTACCCCATCCTTCTAAACAGTGGGCAGACTGAACTGCTTGGTGGCCCCCAACCTCAGTAAGCTTGGGATCTCTGGCTTAGGGTGGCACCTTTACCTTCCTGTGTCCCTTTGAGCTTCCCACACCAGTTAAGGAGAGAATGACCTTGTTAAGGACTGGCCCAGAGGTTCACTTGTTAAGAGTAAGTGGGAAGCTTGGGAGGCTTGCTGGAGGGACTGGCGGGGGCCTTGGGACTAGGAGAGTGAGTTCTGGTTGCTAGAGTTTGTGTCTTAAGGGGCACAGGCAGCGCCTCTGAGCCGTTCCCAGGAAAACTGCAGTGTTGCTCTCTTGGGTCACCGCCTTCCTTTTGCTCGCTGACATCTAGGGCTTTGACCCTTTCTTTTTTAATGTACTTTTGCTAAGATGCATTTAATAAAAAAAAAAATGGGGTTGAAAATTCAGACCTATTCCCTCACCTCTTGGGCTCCTGGGATGTCATCATTTCCAGTTTGATAGGATTTCAACTGTTAATAAAACATCGAACAGCACCTCTTTCCAGTCTCCTTTGTGAAGTTTTACACTATTTCCTTTGACTCTAGTGGAGCGAGTGTCCTCTACTCTTGTGCATCGCACCCCTGGTTAGCCCAATAAAGCTGTCACAAAGCTTTATTAGAGGTGCCAGGCACTGCACACAGGGCTAGATTAATCCTTGGTGGCTTTTGCCTGGCCAGAGCTCACCTCAAGGCTGTTGACTTTCCATAAAGAAGCAAGACGTCCAGTTCAGCCTCTGTCTGCCCACCTGGCTGCGGCTTGGGATCCTTTTCTTATTCTCACACTTCACTCCCCACTTCCTCATGCCCGAGGTGTCTTGCAGTTTCCCAGCTGTATCTACTATGCCTCTTTCTCATGGAAGTCTGTCTCCCATTTTGCTGTTCACACCGCTGGCTCTTTGGGTGGCCACAGACCACACTGGAAAAGTAGAGGAGCTTGGGCTGGGCTGGGCACCTGAACCTCCGCAGCAGAGGTCAGAAGTCGAGGTCTGGCTCCAGCCGACCTGCTTCTCACAGCCCTGCCTGGCCGCTCTTATAGAAGCTAGGATAAGCGCGGATCACAAACCCTCTGAGCAGCCTTTGGAATTAAATGTAAAAACCTTTTAAACAGCCCAAGAACCTGGGCAGCTGCCTCCTGTGTGGCCGGAGGTGTGGGGGTGGGCTGCTTGCCACCTCCCTTCCTCTCCCCCAGAAGCCACGCGTTTCTAGCTTGCTTTATAGGTGCACATACCAATTAGGGGACCAACCACAGCTGCTCACGCGCTTGTGCCTGGAATAGAACCCAGACGCCAGGCACAGGCACCCCGCCCTGCGCAGCGGGGCTTTGAGTAACAAAACCCTGCTCCTGTCTCGGCAGCAGTGCACACCACCCTTCCTCCCACGCAAGAAAGTCCCAGATGCTTCACTGGAAGGTTTAGTTTCCATGACAGCAGGCTATAGGAGGTGGCAGGATGGGTGACCGCCTAGGAGGACCAACGGAGGAAGCCCAGAGACCACCGCCTCGCCTCCCTGGTTGAGCTCGTACTTGCTGACCCTTCCGATAACCCCAGAGGGTCTGCTTCGGATCCTTCCGCCCTCCCCTCCCCCCTCTTTCCGGCCGCGGCTTGGGCTGCGGCGACTCCAAATTTGCTGTGGGGAAGGGGGGGAGGGGATGGGAAACAAGGGAGTGAAAGGAGACGCCGAGAGAGGAAGGAGGGAGAACGAGCTGGACCTGCGGGCCATCTTATGTATTGCACACTTTCCGGTCCCCGCGACCCCCTCAAGAAAGCGCTGTGTCCTCTAATTTGTTTAGGCTTTTGCCGCGAAGAGGTGAGCAAGGAGGTAAATTCCAGATGGAGAAACTGAGGCCCAGGCTACCTACTCGGCTTCGGAGAATCGCCTCCCGTTTCTCCACCCACTTGTACGGAGATTTCAAAACCTCTAAGCAGTTTGAGTGGGTGGAGGCGGGAAGAGTACGCTCTCCCGGTGGCGAAGCCCCCACCTGGGCGCCTGGGGAAGACGAGATTAGCGGCGAAGGGGCGGGAGGAGGGGGCCGTCCCCGGAACCCCGCCGGGCCTGCCTGCCCGCCCCGCCCGCTCGGGGTCTCAGCTTCTGCCTGGAGACTGGCGCCCAGGGTCCATCGCGGAAGGCAGCAAGCGCAGAGCTGCGCACCCAATTACACACGGATACGCCACAAACTCCCCACCCCCACGACAGAGCCGCTGGCGGACCGCACACCACGGTGTACAGAGCCATAAGCAGTTACAGTCCTCTGCACACGTACGGAGGCACAGCGCTGTTGCAAGCAAGCACAGCCATATTGCACAGTCCTAAGATACGAACGGCAGCCAGCAACCCGCGCGCGCACACGCACACTTCAACATGCAGACACTCGGTGACACAAAACCGAGGCGCCAACCGCGGCTACCGCCCAGTTCCACTCTTTCAGCATACACCTCTCAGCACGTTCCATTCAAACACCAGGAGCTCCAGCTCGTAAACAGAAACGTTAAACCCGTTCAGAAGAAACCTTTTTATTATTTTTTCGAAGAAAAAAAGCCATATAAATATTAGAGTATAAAACTTGCGTGAGATACAGGACGGGGGTGGCGTGGGAGCTACGTGACTATGCGAAGAGAAGCGCTTATAGAAGGAGTCAGTATCGGGGAGGGGTCGCCGCAGGGCGTGGACACAGCACAAAACACAGCACGGGCCGCCGCGGGCAGACTCAAGGACAGAAGGCTGCGCCAGCCCGCCCCGCTGCCCGCTCGCCATCACGTGAAAGCACACCGCACTAACTATTGACTACTCTACACCAGCCGGGGCGGGGTGGGGGGCTCTACACTACTGAAGGGCCGGGGTGGGGTTCTCCTGCAACCCCGCTGGAGAAACAGGACCGCAGGGACAGAAGGCATGGACAGAGGAAGGTCTATGCACAAGGAGGCACTGGGGGACTTTAACCAGGCTCTGGCCACTAGGGGGCGGATCGGGGGCCTGGGCAGTGGCCTTCACAGAGAAGAAATGGCACCTGGCAAGGTGAAGGGCTGAGGCGTGAGTGCTGGGACCCTGTGAAGAAGCCCGGTCATGGGCTGAGACTTTCTGCCCATTGGTCCTTGATCTAGCTCCTTGCCTCCCAACCCAAGGTCCAAGAATGGCCTAACCGGGCCTCCTTTCCTGCTGGGGCTCCTCCAGCCCTTCTACCTGTGGCACCTCTGGAGTACCCAGCACCCGCAGAGGCCAGCCCTTCTGACCTCTCTAGGGGACCTGCGCCTAAACCCCCGCTCAGCGCATCCTTGCACTGAAATGCCAGTTTAAACCCATTGGTCCTGATAGCTCAACCCAAAGCTGGCTGCCTGGGCTGAAGCCTATATGCATGTGTGTGGTGAAGGTCCAGCCTACTGTCTGGTTTGTGGCTGGAATTTGGGGATCTGGCCAGGACCCTGGGGACATACAGAGTCTCCTGCAAGACTCTGTTAAGTAACTGATGGGACAAGCTTTGTCCACCGTTCCCCATCCACACACACATGCGCGCACACACTTCTCTTTTGTATCTTACCACCCCCTACCATCTCAGAACATGCAATGGAGTTTCTCATTTGAGGAGGGGTAGAGAAGTCACAGCATGCAGTGGGAACATTAAACAATGAAAAACAAAAAAACAAAAAAAAAAGAGTGGACCCCAGGGCCTTGGGAAGAGGCTTGGTAGCAAAATGCCCTCCCCAAATTCAGCAAGCAGTACCATGGAGATGGATGGTGACCTTTTCCCCCAAAACTTGAGCACTGGTCGCAGGCTCTAGAAGGAGGTGAAAGGATTGGCACCAAAGCATGCTTTGGGGAAAGACGGAGAACTGAAGGAGAGGCCAACAGGTCATGATGCTCTTCCAACTCTTCAGAACGATGAGTCTTTTCAGGTCACCTGGTACCTCAACACCCCAACCACCTTACTGGAGAGGAACTTCGAAGGAGTGGGGTGGGGTGGGATGGATGGGCCTGATTGATTTGGAAGATGAAGGAGTTCAGCTGCAAATAAGGGGGTGTGGCAATGGTTCTTGGTGTCATACTAACCCCAGTACCCCCATGGGTACAGCAATTGATTGGATGGGGGTTCCCTGCAGAACTCCCTTTGCATATTCAACCCCCTGTGGAGAGGGGGTGTTGACTCTGGGCACTTGTTTCTGTTTCTCAAGGGGAGCATGGCCTTGACCCCTACCAGAATCCTAGGAGTGGGCCCTGGAATTCTGAAGCCTGGGTACAGGTAAGGAGAAGCTGGTTGGGGAGAGAGGCTGCGCTGTGGCTCTAGGCCTGGCCTCCACATTACTTCTTTTCCTTCTTCCCAGACTTCTTCTTGTTTCCATTGCCACCCGCTGGGGTTTTGCCATCCCGCTTGCCAGCTGCGTTGGTCAGCGTGGCATTGCTGCCAGGGATGTACACGTTCTGGCGGTAGTCAGGCACATGCTGCAGAGTGAACTGGGGTCCATAGCGGGCACTCAGGCCCATGGTGCCAGCTCCCCCTCCCAGGGTGGAGCTCCCATCAGCAGCTTCTGCAAAAACAGGAAGAGAGCAGATCGTCAGAGTGGGAGCCATGACTTTTCTACCACAAAGCAGTTCATGGATGTCTGTAGAGCTCTGTGGACACTGAAGCACTGGGAATACAGTGGCCACCCAGAGAGTCTGTCCACAAAGAGTGGAAGATAGAGGTTAAGAGGGAGAAAGCCTAGGTTTGATTCCTGGCTGTCTTTTTCTAATCTGCAAACACCCTGCAAACTCCCTGCAAACACCCTGTTTGCAATCTGCAAACATCTGCAATCCCACCACCTGTGGTTAGAGTGAAAGTGAAACATGAAAAAAAAAAAGTGAAACATAACATGTATGTAAAGTACTTAAAATAGTGCCTGGTGCATAGTAAGTGCCAAATACATGGTAGCTAGTACTTGTCAAATCCTTGCCCTTCTCAGTCCTTCACAAAGGAGCCTCTGGCTTCCATGCTAGGCCATGATTTGTGTATATGCCTTTCCTTCTCCAACCAGAGCCTAGCACAGGGTGCAGTTCAACAGTTCTGCTACTGGGGTGGGACAGGGTGTTGGGTATTCATCGATTTCCTGGTAGCGTTTGACTTCCTACTCTGAGCTAAGCACTTTGCTAGAGGTTTTACATGCAGGGTCACTTTTAACCCCAACACAACACCCAGTGAAGTATGTGGAATCTCTTCATTTTACAGGAGACAGAACACAGGCTAAGGGAAGGCAGATGGAGAGTATGCTATCACAAGACGCAGGTGCCTAGGTGCCTGCTGGAGGGTAGGGTTACTCTTCTCTACCACCTACATCCATCAGCTTGGATCTTATCCCTACTCTGAGGGCAAAGGAGGCGGGGAAGAAATGGGGATTTGCCATGCTTTGGGTGTGAGAAGAGACTGTAGTACCCACTTCCCAGAATACAGGCAATGTCAATTCTGAAAAGTAGGGACTTAGGAAAGTTAAACTTAACCCCAAGCAGGTGATGCCATTTAGGGGAAAAGGAAACTTAGAAAACAACAAGCCAGGCATGGTGGTGCACATCTGTATTGTCAGCACTTGGGAGGCTGAGGCAGGAAAAATACTGCCAGTTCAATGCCAGCATGGGCTACATAGTGAGTTCAAAGACAGCCTGAACTGCATAGCAAGACCCTATCTCAGGAAAAAAAAAAGAAAGAAAGAAAGAAAGAAGAAAGAAAGAAAGAAAGAAAGAAAGAAAGAAAGAAAGAAAGAAAGAAAGAACTCAGCTTAACCTATCAGGTGACCCCATTTTTGTTCCCTCCTGCCCAATCACTGGCACCCACATCTCCTGAATCCAGACCCCCAATGTGTGTAACCCTAACCACCCTTGGCCGGGGACAACTCCTAGGTTCATGAGCCAGGTGTGTGGTTGTTGGAAGCAGTAAACTTCCACTTTAAATTTCCTCGAAGCTGGCTATATTTTTGGTTTCACCATGGGTCCTCTTTGTTCTAACACCAGGAGCTTGACATGATGATTCCAGGGACCAGGCTTCATGGATGCAGTGCAGGCAGAGGCTCACTGTGCAAGCTCGGTGAGATCAGAAAGCATTTCTAGCCCAATGAGCCACTGAACAGAAGAAACTGGGGCTCAGAAATGTATATGGTCTGGCCCCAGCTTAGCATCACCTGGGATTTAGCTCAGTGGTTTAAGCGCTTGCCTGGTAAGCGTGAGATTGTAAGTTTGATACCTGGCACCAATAAATAAATAAAGTGCAGAGTCTCAAAATCTGCAT
Source organism: Dolichotis patagonum (assembly GCA_004027295.1). Classification (NCBI taxonomy): domain Eukaryota; kingdom Metazoa; phylum Chordata; class Mammalia; order Rodentia; family Caviidae; genus Dolichotis; species Dolichotis patagonum. The sequence continues at coordinate 32,935 of PVJX010004787.1, forward strand.
CATAACAAGATCTCCATCATAACAAGATTTAACTTGTACCTGAAAAAAACGCCGAGGCATGGAAGCACACATCACAGGGCTTTTGGAGGAACTGAATCAGTCAGGGCTTCAGCCTGGGCTCAGGGACTTGACAAATGCTCAATAAATGTTGTTGTTGTCCTCATTGTCTAATGTGTCACCCTTTTTACCCTACACCACCCCTGTCTTGGTAAAGCATGGCGTGGGTGGGGGGACAGACCCCAACTCCTTAGTGGCAGAGAGGGAGTTAAAGCGTCAGGCATGCCCTGCCCAGCCCTCCCCAGTTGGCAGAAGCGCTTGCATCCCAGTCTCCCTCTGCCCCCGCCCTGGACCCTGGAAAGGGTAGAGAGGGTGACTAAAGCTGGAGAAGCTGCGTAATCCTGGGATACTAACCAGGGATTGAGAAATAGAGACAGGAAATATTTTCAGTGCCAGGGTTGGAGGGGGAGGGCGTAAGAAGAGCACAAAAATGGCCCCTAGCTCTTGGTTTTCTACAGCCTCTACTCAAATCCTAAATCCTCGCAGCTGTGGCTTTCTGGGGGTGGGGAAGAGAGCCCGGGGACAGCTGCCCACCTCCTTCTAGCCTTGCCCTGGCTGCCCCTCCCCCAGCCTTTTCATTCGTTTTGACATTTCTCTGTTTTCCCTAATTAACTCCAGGATGGAGCTTGGTCCTCCGCGCCTGCCCAACCCCTCCAGCGTTCTAGAGCCTGGGAATGGAAGGAGAAAGCCTCAGATCCGGTTTCAAAGAGCCCGAATTGCAGAGTGATTTAGAGAAAAGACTGGAGGGTGGAGAGAGAGAGAGAGAGAGAGAGAGAGAGAGAGAGAGAGAGAGAGAGAAGATGCACCAGAAGAGAATGAGGAAGGAATGCCTAGAAAGAAATTGGGAGAAGGGAGGCAGAATTTAAAGATAGAAGTCAGGCCCACCCACCACCCACCTACGTGTACCCAAGATCACTGAGAAGCATCCAGAATGGATGAAAATGACAAAGCAAATTCCTGCTCGCCTTCTGGGGTTCCATAAAATTGGGGTGGGCAGGGAGGAAGAAAAGATGGGGACCCCAGGGCATCCGGGTGTAACCAACAGAGACTGACCCTGGAATGCCATTAAAAAGCTTTGTGATCTGGCCCAGGCCCTGGGCCACACAGGTCTTTTCCCTGTCTATAAATCTGAGAGAAAGAAGTCGGATCACCAGCTTTCACCTGCTATAGAATCAGTTTTCCAATGGACCCTCTCTCTACAATTTCCTGCCTCCAAGACCCACACTGGGTAAGGACCAGGATTTTCTCTAAGTCAGATCTCCAAGTCCATTTAGAGAAGCAGGAGGAACCATTTCTGACTGGAGGAAGTGGGGGTAATGCTGGTCTCTACTCCTGTGCCAGCCCCATGGCCACCCCCACATCCCCCCAGACAAGCCTAGGGCTGAGGCAAAAAACTTTGGAGTGGCCAGGGAGGCCTGAGAAAGCTGGACTAGAGCTGGTCAGCTGCAAACCACAGCTTTTCCTGGAGAGCACACCTCCTCCAAGTGTTTATTTAAAAAGCCTCCAAGGGTCCCTCTTACCCTCCCTCTTAGCTGCCCTCAGTGGCCCACTGGACCTGCTGGGCTGAACTCCAGGAACCTCTCTGGTTCTGGTGCTAGGAAGTGAGTGAAAGTGAGAGGAGGGCCTGACCCTGCCACCTCCACCTCAGGGTCCACTCCCCAAGGCCCAAGCCCAGCGTGGGTCAGGCCCTCTGTGGGCTGCAGGGGTGGCTGGAGGGCAGGGGTGGAGCCCCAACAGGGGAGTGTGCAGCCCTTGGCCCTGCTCCAGTGAGACCTTTGGGGAGGATTTTAGGCCATAAATACTGCTTCCATGTCTGTTTTTAACATCTGGGTTTAGGCTAAAAAGCCCTTTTTTTTTTTTTGGTCTGAGGGTTTAAGGCCACAACAGCTAAATAGACCTGTTTATTTCCCTCAAGGGCTGGACTTGGCTCTCCCCAGGCCCAGCTGCCGGCCTCTTTCATATTCTGTATCTGCCCTCTCTAGGACTACAGCCCCATGGCGGGGGTGGGGGTGGGGTGGGGGGGGTGGGGGTGGGAGACAGCTCTGCCCCAGGAGGCTGGCAGCCCCCACTACCCATCATCTACCACAGCCTGGCCCCACAAAACCTCACAGACATCTCACGTAGGGTTGCCAGATGATAGCAAATAAAAATGCAGGGTGTCCAGTTTTATGTGTATTTCAGGTAAACAATAAGTTTTTAGTGTAATCGATCTCATGCAACATTTGAAATTTATTTAGGCTATAGGAACATTTGTTCATCTGAAATTCAAATTTAACAAGGCATCCTGTATTTTATTTCACAACCTAAATCTGAAAGAATTAGAAGCGTTAGGAATTTGGCTTCTAGCTCAGATTGGCCAAAAGGAAAAATGAGGCTGGATCAAAATGCAGACAGTCACCTGTAGTAGAAAGGGCACAAACCCAGGAGTAAAGGTGGGTTAAAATCAGAGCCCAAAACTAGGGCTCCTGGGGAAACTGAGATCTCACAAGGTGTGTCTAGGGTGAGTCCCGGCATGATGACAATGGCACCATGACTTTTCCTGGTTCCCTACCACCAGATGTGCTGGACAGCTGGGCTCAGTTCACAATGTAAGGCCAATGCCTTAACCCTCTGCAGGCTTCGCTTGGAGCCTCCAGAATTTGAGGCTTATTAATAGGCATTGTTCTAATTCTGCCTTTTATTTGCATCGGTCAGTAGATACAATGTTCAATCAATTATGTGCTCTACTCTCTGCCAGTCCAGTGCTGAAGGACTTAGATTTGGTCCACACAACATCACAATGAAGTCTATGAATGTGTCCATTTCATAAGGGAAACTGAGGCCCAGAGGAGCTTCATAACAGCTGAGTAGTAGCAGCAGGATTCAAATCCACACTGTCTTGCCTCCAAAGCCTGTGCTGTTAAGTACTAACATTATTATTTTGCTTCCCCCGTCCAGGACCAGTGTGACTTTTGAGGGACAACCTTCACTGGCTGAATCCCTATTACATGTGAAGTTCTTTGTTAGCTTTGTGAGAGAACCAAAGCCCTGGTCTAGAGGTGAGGGTAGCAAAAAAAGGAGTCTTCTCTCTCTTGGGACTATCCATTCCTACTTTCACTGAGGGAGAACTTGCATGTGCTAGGCCCAAGACTCTGTGCTTTATGGGAGCCTCTCTGTCAGTCTTCACAAAATCTCTTTGGGGTTGCTGTCCCCACTTCCTTGACTGAGAAAATCAAGGTTTAGAGAAATTGAGCAAACTGATCGAAGTCACAAGGAAGGTAAGTGGCAAAGCTAGGACCTGACCAATGCTGTCCCTTCCAAAGCCTCCATTTGTAACCACTACCCCCACATCTCAAGAGATTATTCCTTGTTCACCCCTCTCTGGGCACTGCAGGACCCTCAATTCCTCTGCTGTTCTTTAACTCAACTATGCATCCTGGAATCATGGCTCCTCTCTCAGCAGCTGCAAGATCCAGAAAGACCATGCCCCTTGATACCCAGTTTCCGGGCACAGCGGTTGAGGGAAACACCTGAGCCCCGCATCTCCAATCCCACCACTCAGTGGGCACCACTTACCACTGGCAGAGGCCAAGATCATGGCCTGCAGCATCTCTGTGTCGAACTGGTTGTTGGGCCAGGTGCCGGTTTCATCGCCGTTTTGGGAGCTGGGGAGACAGTGGGATGGTAAGCAGGGTCCCAGTCCAGGCTGGTTTATGCCCCTCCCTAGCTTCTTCCCAAGGTCCCCAAATCTAGTGGACCATGTGCACCTCATGCTGAAAATCCCTTTGAGCCCCTCTGAGCAAGGTGGCTGGTGGGCAGGGGACAGACGTACACATTCCTTGAGTCCCCCAAGCCAGCTCTCTGCTTTCAGGTGCACTGATAAACTGCATTCCCCACCCTTCATGAGCAGATATGATTGCTGTCACAGAAAAGAACGGTAGACTCTGGAGGACAGTTTATGTCTCAGAACTAGGGAAAGGGGTGGGAACCAGAGAATTTAAGGGAAGATACAGGGTCCCCAAGGAACCCTGCAGCAGAGAGAAGGAAACAGTAATTCAAATCTGATGTAAGAATCTGTCCCTTCTATTTCATGAGATGACCCATCCCTAGTTCCAATCTCAAGCTCTCTTTCATCAGAGTTTCCCAAACCCCTTCCCAGACCCTTTTCTTAACAGAAATCCTAGGAAGCTGCTGATTCTTAGAACATCAGCCCCAAGCCTGGGCCTTGGTGATGTAAAATTTACCCACGGGGACCTGTAAGCCCACACTGGCTGGGTCAGGTGGTGTCATAGTCACCCAGTGACTGCACTGTCTGCTCCTCCACCTCAGTGACCTCTGTCAGGTGGGGATGATTGTGCCCATTTCCTACTGGGGCATCTGGTGTAAAATCTGGCACATTGCCCTAATTAGGACTCAGAAACTTTGTTCATTGAGAAAGCATAATTTTTAAAAATACTAAACTATAAGAGAACCCTAAGGAATTCCAAGCAAATTTAGATATTTTTCCCTACCATGACAATTTCTATGCTGCTTCTTCCTTTTCTTTTTCTTCTTCTTTTTTTTAATCTTTAAGGATCAAATTATTTCACATTGCAGGAGGGAAGCAGCCTGGCACACATATGCAGCCTGCCTATTAGGGACCTGTTGGCACCATCTGGTCCAGAGAGTTCCTCAATAAATAGTTGTCTGAGTGGATGGGAAGAGGCTGGAGGAAAGAGTAGAGTCCCTGTGATGGAAGGGCTGCAGGGCAGGCCTTGAAGGCAAGAAAGTCCATGGTGTGTGTGTGTGTGTGTGTGTGTGTGTGTGGTGGTGATGGTAGGTGAACAGTGCCAAGAACTTCTTTACATTGTTTCAGGTCTGTCTTTGTTTATGGTTTCTCCACTTCCAAGTAGATGGATCCAGTCTAAAGCTCAGAGCAAAGCACCCACCTGCTCTGTGTCAACTCCACAGTGTCACAGCAAACATAAAATTAAGGTTGGAGGGGAAAGCAAGAACACCATTCCTCCCTCCCTGAAGTGGGAAGGGGGGGCTTAGAGGTGTGTATGGGGCACAAGTCCGTCTTGATGGTGCACCGCAAGAGGCAGATTTAAAAGATTAAGCAGTGGTTTAATTCCTACTGTGACAGATGCAGAGGAAGCAAAGAGCGGGGCACTGGCGGACTGTGTAAGGAAATCCAGTGGGTCTAGGCTTCTCCAGAGCAGACAGCAAATTTAAATCTGAGCAAATTACCCAGGTGACTTGCAGGAGAATGGCAGCTCAATAAAATGTGCATGGGAATGACTGAAAATCACCACTTGGTAACAGTGATGTGAAAACAGATTCAAACTGCAGTCATCAATGAATATTAAATTACTAAAATTGGATGAAGTATCGCTCCATGTCACAAAGTACAGCAACCACAAATACTTTAACGTATCCCTATAAAGCTGGAAGGATATAAATAAACAAATAAATAAATAAAGCTGGCCACAGTGATGCACACCTGTAGTCCCAGCTATTTGGAAGACTGAGGCAGGAGGATGTGTTAAGTCCAGGATTCAAGGCCAGCCTGGGCAGCATAACAAGACTTAGTCTCAAATAAACAAACAAACAAACAAACAAAATGCTGGGCTGGGGCCGCAGCTCCATGGCAGAGTGCTCACATAGCACATATGAGGCCCTGGGTTCAATTCCCCAATGGTGCAAAAATAAGTAAACAAACAAAAACCATTACAATGGAGAATTTTTTTTTAAATTGGGGAATTTTGAGACACTACTTTCACCAAGTGAAGAAAGCTGTACATCACTCATAATGTGACAAGCTGATGTGGGAAATACATGACATCACTCGTGGATTATTCCTACCAAGATGGTTCAACTAGACTAACCATGAGAAAACCAGTCAGCAAATCCTGTTTATGGAACGCTTTAAAAGACAACTGATCTAGACTATTTTAAAATATCTATGTCATTGAGAGAGAGAGAGAGAGAGAGAGAGAGAGAGAGAAAGTTCTAGATTAAAGGAGAAGAAAGAAGCCAGGTGTGGTTGACAAACCCTTGTAATCCCAGCACTCAGGAGGCTGATGTGGGAGGGTCTCTGAGTTTGAGGCCAGTCCAGGCTACATAGTGAGTTCAAGGTCATCTTAATTTATATAGTGAGAACCTATCTCAAAAATCCAAAACAATAATAATAATAACAATAACAATAACAATAATAATAATAACAGAGAAGGAAGAGGCAAGGCAATAAAATACAATTCATGCTCACTGATTTCATCCTGGATTAAAAAAAACAAATTGAAAGGTTTTACTGGGAACATTTATGTAATCTGCCAGTGGACTGTAAATTATTGCATTAATGTTAAATTCTTCAAATGTGGTCATTCTTGTGTGGTTACATAGATGTCCTAGGGGATTTACACTAATGTGTCAAATGCTATGATGGCTGCCACTCACTTTCAAATGGTCCAGGAAAAATAATGTGTGCATGTGCGTGTGCATGTGTGTGTGTGTGTCTGCCCGCAAGCACAAAGATAAAGGTGCAAACTTTTAGCAGGGCCACAGCTACCTCTGTCTCTGTGAAATTCTGGGAGTCCTCACTTCTGGTCTGACCGAGCTCCCTGCAGTGGGCTGAGGCCCAGGCCGGGTGTAACGGGCCTGGGGAGAGTGGCCAGTGGTGGTAGCAGTGGGGAGAACCTTGGGCTGTTGCGGGAGGTCACAGGGCGCAGCAGCACAGGTTAGGAGGATGCTCTTGGCAATGAGCACTGAGGGGTAAGATGACTGAAAGGGTGGCCTGGAAATATGATGGGCTGGGCTGAGGGAAAAGTTTGGGAAAGGATGGGCAAGCCGCCAGCGCTCTGAAGCTGGGCAAGAGGTGAGTAGAGAGTTCTCTTTTTGCCATTTACTGAGAGCTCCCTGTTCTCTGAGTACTGGGTCAACTGGAGTATATATTTATCTCTTATTTCATCCTCAGAACTACCCTGCAGTTAAGGGTGATGATTGTCCTTATTAGCCCTGGTTTCATCTGGGCTCAGAGACTCCAAACTCACACAATTGGCAAGTGGCTGAGCGGCAACCTTAAAGCAGGCCTCCGCTGGCTCCAAAGTCTGTGACCTTACATCCAACAACAGGAGAGGCCTCCACAAGGAAGCCCTGGAGCCCCAGCAGTGGGTGCAGGGCCTCTTCCAGGGTCCGAGGAAGAGGGCAAAGCAAAGGGGCTTTTCACCATTTTCTAGGTGAATGCCTGCAATGGGCCCTAGGATTTAAGAGATGATAGATACACTTCTTGCAGGAAGGAATTTATATTCTGGTAGTGTGTGTGAGAAGGAGAGAGAGACAGAGACAGAGACAAAGAGACAGAGACAGAGAGAGACAGAAAGAGAAATCTCATGGGCTAAGCTATAATAAAATACTCTCTCTGCATCATGCTCAAAAGAAGTGAGAAAGTCACCTTGACCACAGTCTGGGTATAACTGTGTTAAATATAAATACATGTGTACCTTTTTTCCTTTTTTGAGGCAAGGTCGCATTATATAGCCCAGACTGGCCTTGAACTCATGGCAATTCTCCGGTCCCAGCCTTCCAAGTGCTGGAATTACATACAGGTGAACACCACCGTACAAGGCCAACACGTGTATCTTTTTAACATAGAAAAAGCTTATTAGCATCTAAAAATATACATATATGTCTATATGAGAGGTTATGATATTATAAATAATTTTATTGATATGTGGAAATCCTCCTGATATACATTTTTTTCTGTATCAGGAATCAAACTCAGGACCTTGTGCTTGCCAAGCAGGCACTGTGCCACTGAGCTGTTCCTGGGCCTCCTGATATATTTCAAAGAAGAAAAAATAGGCTACAATATTGATAGGCAGGATGACCTCAATTGCTATTTAAAAAACAAGAAACTAGTAAGAAATATACCAGCTGACTGTGAGTGCAAATCCTTGGTATTCCAAGTGTGAACAAGCTTATGAACAATTTGGGTGAATTGGGTTTTAAAAAAGAAGACGCGGGCTGGGTATTTAGCTCAGTGGTCTAAGCGCCTGCCTGGCAAGCACGAGGTCATGAGTTCGATACCCGGTACCAAAAAAAAAAAAGACGCTTGTGTATGCTGTTTGGTTACCCAAAAAATTTGAATATATACATATGAAAATGTTAATAATTCAGTAAATAAGAAGAGAAACTTTTACATTAAAAGGGTTAGGGAAACTTAAGAGACATTTAACCAAATACTAATGTGAATATTCAGAAAGAATTCATCTAAACCCAGGTATAGTGGCACATGCCTATAATTCCAGCATTCTGGAGGCTGAGGCAGGAGAGTGCCATGAATTCAAGGCTAGCCTGGGCTACATAGTGAATTCAAGACCCACATATACTACATAGCAAGACCCTTAAAAAACATTCAGGGGCTGGGGATTTAGCTCAGCGGCATAAGTGACTGCCTTGCAAGCACGTGGTTGTGAGTTCAATCCCCCAGTACCCCCCCAAATCATAAGAATAGTAAAGATACAAATTAAATTATATCTGAGATTTGCTTTAAAAAATCCAAGTGGGGTATGAAGGAAGGATTATAACTGACACAAGATAGGGTAATAGCTCCTCAGAGGTTCATCACACCATCTCTCTATTTTGTATGGATCTGAAGTTTTTAATATTAAAAAGTTAGTAATGGTTCTCATGGGATTATGGAATGATGGGTTATTTCTCTTTCATTTTTTCCTATTTCTCATGTTTCTATAATAAGCATGTAACATTTTATAAGTAGAAAATGTAAGCTGCTCTTCGGAGAATGACTAGTCTGAGGGAGGGAGGGGACAGTGTCCGAGGAGGAGTAAGGCAAGGGACTGCAGAGCTGGCAAGCTGAAGTGCTCATTTGGAGCTACCAGAGGGAACAGGGTGGGGACAGAAGCCAAACTGTCTGTAAGCTCCTCGCCTGGCTGTGGTAGGAACAGCTGCACAGGACAGAGTGGGGCCCAGGTTACAGCCCAGAACAGGGGGATGCTGCCCTGAGCTCTGAGCCTGGGGCAACAGCTGTTGGGATCAGAAGCCAAAAGGAAGAGCTGGGTAACTCCAGAGGCTGAGGCAGGAGAATCACCATGAAGGCAAGGCCAGCCTAGACTACCTAGCAACCAACACTCTATCTCAAAAAACAAGAACAAAACAAAACCTGAGAAGGAATAGTAGTAAGGAGGAGGCAGAGGCTGGCAAGTACTTGAGAATGTGAGGCTTTTCTTCTTTTGTCTATCAGTGTGTCCTAGTGTTGGCTTGAACTAGATTCACTGAAAACCTCAACACTGACCCTGCTGCAAATTTCGGTATGGCTGACTGAATGGGTTGCACAAGATGGGCTACAGCACAGTGAGCAGGACAGTGGGCCAGGGAAGCCGTGGAGGGCTGGAACCAGGGTTAGACTGGATGACAGAAATCTCCCCTCACTCCTATCTGCTCATTGAAATAACAGCAAAGGGAAAACTCTCTGCCATTATGCCAATCCTGAGAGGACTCGCCCCAGGACATTTGCATACGTTCCTCCCTCTACAGCATGCTCTTCTCTTGCCTTCAATCAGTGAATTCATATTCATCCTTCAGCTCTCAACATGGCCTCATTTTCTCCGAGGTGTCCTTCTATTTTCTGGCTAGGTCAAATCCCTTTATATGCTTTTACCACCAAGTAAAAGCACTTATGATAATTGTAGCCCTACACTTATTTTTTTGTGATTATTTGGTTAGTATCTGTCTCTCTCAACACACTGCAGACTTTTTGAGAGCAGGGACTATGTCTGATCTCTCGCACACATGGCCCATTGCTGGGCTACAGAAGGTGAAGGAGGGAACTGGCTGGATGAACCCCTAACAGTTGTTTGATCTTAGCCGCTTTGGAGCAGAATCAGAAATGTCCTGCTCATCTTTAGCAAGTTAACTAAGGATGAGAGAGCACCAGGCCTTCTCTCTATCTCCCCAAGAGCTCCCCATAGATTCTGGGCTGCTAAGCCTCTCACTGTTGAGAAGGGATTTGAAGCAGAATAAGGTGCTTACCCTATGGGGTGCATGGAAAGCACTAGTGGGGTTCCCAAGCCCAGGACTTGCGCTGGAGATTCCCCAGTACTTCTCATAACTGCAGCTCGAATGTCCCCTCCTACCAGGCCTTCCCTGCTCCCCCATTATACCCACACACCCTCTTGTCCTGCAACTTTCTGATTTGTAACTAGATGCGTGTGCGTGCCCATGTGTGATGTGTTGTCGATTTTCTCTCCTCTGCTGGCCTCAAAACCTATGAGTTCAGGGATCCTGTCTGCATGTTCAATTTTAAAACATGAGACCTGGCTCACAGTAGGTGTTTAACAAACATTTGTTGACTGGGTGAATCCATGAATGATTTAATGGTAACCAGGGGGAGGCAGAGCCTGGGCAGCAGGACAAGAGAAACAGCTGGGATGGAGAGAGGGACAAGGGCAGCCCCAGTCTTCTGGTTTGCTACTTCTTAGAGGCCTTGTAGGAAGTGCTTGGCATTCCTGATGCCAGGACAGGACTGGGCCTGCCCAGGAGCTGGAATCTGCCCTGTACACTAAGGGCCCTTGTGTTCTCCTGGAAGGGAGGGGTTGGGGGTAAGGGGGGTGGCATCCAGAAGCTCAGCATCTTAGCATCTGGGCAGATCTGGGCAGGGGAGGCAGCCCAAGCTCCTGCCTCTACCCCCGGTCTCCTTGGCTGCCTCCTCCCAGCTCTGGGGTTCTACCAGGGAGGCCTGGCCCAGAGCCCACAGCTCCCCTCAGACCCACTAAAGCTCTTTCCACTGAAGTCCCCCACCCCGCAGGGGGTTCCTGTCTCCACAGGAATTCGTGGGGGGCTGAAATAAGCAGCTGAGGCAGCTGGGATGGGAGGCTGAGCAGAGGGAAGCAGCATCAAAGGCTTGGCGTGTGGGGGCAGGGAGCAAGGGCTGCTTGGCTACAAGCACAGACAGGAGAGAAAGGGATGGGAAGGCAGAGACAGATCAAGTAGAGTGGGCAAAGAGAAGAAGGAAGGCTCAGAGGAGCAGAAAGACACAGAAGGCGACAGAGGCACAGGTACAGTAAGGCTGAGAACCGAGAGAAGAGCAGAAATCATGTGGCAGAGGAACATGGAGACTGGAGAAGCAGAAAAATAGAGACCAGGAAATAATGGCAGGAGAGACAGAAAAGAGGTCAAGGGCCAGAATAGGGAGGCAGAGCCAGAAAAGTAGAACTGAGACTGAGCCTAAGGAAGGGTCCCATTTATTCACTCCTTCCACATCTATGGAGCAGCCCCGCCATCGCAGGTGGAGCGCGAGGAGGAGGTGGCGGCGATCAGGGCAAGTAGACACAAATGGTGGGGACGGAGATGCAGCAGAAAGACAGAACCTGAGAGAGACAAGAGAGGGAGAGGCGGAGATCACTGTAAAGTGAGATGGAGACTGAGGGGAATAGCGAGGTTAGGGATAGGTGGAGACACAGGCAGGCTGCAGGAAGAGGAGGCAGAGCAGAAGTCCTGCTGGCAGACAGGGCAGGACCAGCGGAGGCCAGGGCCAGCTGGAGGTGGCACAAGACAAGGGAGACTTGCCCTGGCCCTCCCCAAGGTGGGTTCTTCCTTCAGCCTCACCTCCAGCTGTGCTGTCTCTGCACTCCCCACAGCTGCCTGAGTGTCCTGCTGTCTACCACTCCCTTTTTCCTCTCAAAGGCTCCCTGGGGTGCTGACTGTGGACAGCCCCCTCCCTCAATCCCTTTTGGCCTCTCTTCCTCTGGCCCAGCCCCAGGTCAGGCTGGAGCCCAGCTCAACTTGGAGCAGGGGATGCTGGCAGCAGGTGGGTATACTCATCCTCCCCTCCACTGGGAGACCATCTTGTGAGGGCTCCCAAAGAGCCCTCAGAAGGTAGGAAAACACGCAGGTGGTGGGGAGAAGCGAGGAAGGACAAGTGTGGGTTGGCTTCCAAAACAGGGCAGGCACCTCTTCCTTCTGGGTTCTGTGTACCAGTCCTCGATACAACAAAACCTTCCCGAAATCTCAAACTGAAGGGAAGAAGCCATTTGAAGCACATGCTGAGCCCTCCCCCATCTCTTTCCAGCCCTCTCCTCCCACATCACCGTCATCGCTGAGAAAACGCTGCAGAGAAGAGGGTGGGCTGGAGAAGCAGTCACCTACCCGCTGGTGCCGGGTCTCTGGGCCTGAGAGAAACGCCAGTCCGTGTTGGGTGGGGCTTGCTGTGGAGAAAACAGAAAGACAAGGGCTGAGTACTGAGAGGAATCAGAATGTCACCTGAGTCCCTGGGGACAGCCTGGGACAGAAGGAACGCAATGCACTCATCTCCAAAGAGAACAGGAAAACAAAACAAAAATACTGCGAGTCTCAGAGTCTCTGACGTAGCAGAGTCTAAAAGAAAATAACGTTTTATCTGTCACCGGGGAAGCAGTCTAGATTCTGTTGCTCAAGAAATGACCTCTTCTCCCCTGTTCCCAGACTCCTCTGAGCTTCAGAGCCAGAGACTGAACAGACCTTTTGTGGCACTGGAGGGAGGAGCACACAGAAGGCCTCCAAACGTGGCAGAGGAGGCATTTCCAGGAGAATCCCACCAGCCCAGGCATGAAATTATTCAGACCCTCAGCGGGGAACAAAGCATCCTTTGCAGCAAGATGGCTGCTGCTCTGGGTAACCCTTTTCGTGCCAAGTTGTGCTGTGACATATTCCGAGGGACACCTCCTCCAGCCCTTGGCTCTCCAGGCTATCTTCCCACAGCTAAATACATTATTAATTTAGGAGTCATGCCAGCCTGGGCCATGGCAGGGCATCCAAGCCCCGGGAAGCTTCTCACCCCCCAGAACTCCATGCCAGAGAGCGGCCTGTGACTGAGGAGGAGAAAACAAGGCTGCTCTGTCTGGGACAGAGAAATGGCTGGGATGGAGCCCAGAGGGATCAAGTGCCCTCAGTCTCCAAGCAGAGCCAACTAAGTCTCCAGGGCTCCCAAGGGGCTGATCTGTTGTCACCTGCAACCTGGGCCTGGCTGAAAGTGTGGGGGCTCTGCCAGCTATTTAATGGCCAAGTCAGTCCCAATCCTTGCAGGGTGAGAGTTATCACACTCTCTTAAGGAGCGCTCCACCAGCCATGTCTTCACTGTTTCTGGGTGTGCTGGTAATTAATTCTCAAGTTTGCTCCCAGGAGCAGAGAGTGGGAACACATCAGATTACACTGGGGAGAAGGAAGACCAGGACTGCCAGCAACTCACTCATAGACCCACGGGTGACTGATGTGCACGGAATCCAGAAATCTAACATCCAAAGTGCACATGGAGCCATGAGCACTATTCTGGAACAGCCATAAAGAAGGGCAGAGGAGTAACCAGGCTGTGGCCACTGGATTCTTACATACAGCAGAACCTTCGTGGAGGTACAGGGATCAGCAAAGCGGGATCGGGACCATGTGAGCCGAACACAATGCACATGAGGATGACAGGCTGCCAAGCACGAGAAGCCGCAGAGAACATCCTCCACAAGAAAGGTCCTCAAATGGAAAGAGCTGCACCCTTACCTCTTCCCAGCAGATGCCAACCGTCTCTTGTCCAGCTTTACAAGATCCCAGTGCCAAGCCATTCAAGTACTTGGAAGTTAGGTTTGGGTTAGTATATCATTGACTCTGAACTTGAGTAAGTCACTTGACCTCCGTGAATTTCAGTTATAAGATGGGGGTGTTAGGATCTGTCCAGCGATGGTAGAGGGAAGATCAAATAAGATGCTTTGGTTTTCCAGGAAAGTATGTGGAGTAATATCTCTCAATGTTGTTTCAAAGTAATCCTGAGTCAGTAAGGGCAGGGTGGGGCACAGATACACTTTGCATAAAAGCCCCTAGGGTTGTGGGAACTTGTGCCTTTTTTTATTATTTCCCTCCATATGAGGGTATCCCTGGCACCAGGCAGAGGCTATGGCTTTCCATCCACCTCAGCAGGAGGGACTTGCCAGCAGTGTCAGATACTTTTTTGTTTTTATTTTGAAGTGCTGAGGATTGAACTCAGCGTCTCTGCACTGAGCTGGTCCCAAGTCCTTTTTGATATTTTTCATTTGACACAGGCTCTAAGTTACCCAGGTTGGACTCAAACTGGTGATTCTCCTGCCGTGGCCTCCCAGCGTGCTGGGGTTACCCAGGACGGGCTCAGATACTTTGGTTACTCCCAAAGCCTGACCCTAGGTCACTGAGCGCATTGTGGTCATGACATGCCAAAAGCTATTTATGTTCATCCAGAATGTGTAGCACCCACTTCCTGTGAGAAGGAGTTCACTTTCTACAGAGGTCAGGCTCACCCCACCCCACCCTGCCCCACCTTAGGCCAAACCAGCTCTGCCTGCCAGTCTGCTCAGCCAAGGCTTCTGGCCTGTTAGAACCCTGCCACCAGTACTGAGCCCCAGGCCCAGTAGCATCACTGGTCCCAGGGTCACACAATTCTGCTCACTCTGCACCAAGAAGACCCAGAATCACATTTGTAGTTCAGGAGCCCACACAAGGCTCAGGTCAGCTCAGAGGTGACCTGGGTGCCAGCAGGAGGGTGGGAGGCTCCTGTGTCCACACCAGGCCCTGGGCTACTGGGACCTTCAACCCTTACCTGGGCATCACAGTCAACCACCCATGAATGCCTCTGTCACCACCACAGGGAGCTGTGAGTGGGCTGGGGACAGCCCTGTGAGCCTGGCAGTGGCCCTAGTGTGCGTGTGTGTTGGTGCAGGTGAGATGAAGGAGCAGGTCAACATTGTGGGATCCTGGGTGTGGCTTGCAGGGAGCCTGCCTCACCAGCCCTGTGCTCAGGCAGGAGCTGTTGAGAGGCAGTTGGGAGTAGTGGGGACAGGGAAGGCTCTGGGAGACTCAGAACGCACAGAGGAACTGAAGAGAAACTAGACCTAAGGACTGGCAGAGAATGCAGAAGCGGGTGCCTGCGAAGCTGGCAGGGTGTCTTTGACAGTCTCCACTCTGGACCTCATTGAAATAGCCAGAAGTTCACTGGAAGCTCAGGGGTCCCCTTTTCTTCTCTGAGCACCAGGGAGGGGTGGGGGCAAGGGTCCCATTATACTCTTCGCCCTGTATTAGCACCACCTCCCAGTACTGAAGCCCCTAGCCTGCCCTGACCGCTCCTCTGACTGGACCACTCCTCTGATTCCGTTCAATCAGTGCAGCGGGTGGAAGGAAACCATGACCCTGAGAAGACGGATGTGAGATCCAGGTCCCTTGGCTGCACCACCGGCTTCTCCAACACCGCCCCTAGGGGACTCCCTGGGTGTCGCCCAGCCCTCACCTGGTTCCGCTCCCGCAGCGTATTCGCGCGGGAACGGAAGACCTCTGGCTCCAGCGCCAGAGCCGAGGGCTGCTGCACGCTGAGCGGCCTGAGGAAAGTGAAGTCACTGCCGTCCGAGGCCGGGGAAAAGCACGTCCTGTAGCAATGGCTCTGCGAGTCTGTGGGCCGCAGCGTCACCTCCATGTACTTGAGCGTGCCGTCAGAGCTCACCTGCAGGTTAGGGCTGGACTGCGTATAGAATTCCCGGGAGGGGGAGCTCTGGCGCCGGCAGCACTGCCCCCCACCCCCGTCCCCATCAGCGTTCCCCCGAAGGCACTTAGCTGACAGAAAGGTGAAGGTGACTAAGGATAAGAGGCTGATGGTTGCTAGAGCCACAATGAGGTAAAGGGTAAGGTCTGACCGCTCAGGAGGGCGTGTGAGGAAGTCGCTGGATTTGGGCATTTCTTCAGGGTCCTCGTTCTCCAGAACCAGCAGCACTGTGGCTGTAGATGATAGTGATGGGTCACCATTGTCCCTCACCAGGACCACCACCTGCTGAGTGTCAGAGTCATCCTCCAGTAAGGCCCGGGCTGTGCGCACCTCACCAGTGTGTGCAGACACGAGGAACAGTCCTGGGGCTGTGGACTGTGGCAACAGGGAGTAAGAAAGCCATGCATTGTGGCCTGCATCAGCATCCACAGCTGTCACCTTGGTGACCAAGGAGCCAGGAGGAGCAGAGCGAGGGAGACGCTGGGGTGTTGAAAATTCCCTGCCCGGCCGTGGGTGCAGCACAGCTGGGGCGTTATCATTCTGGTCAAGGACAAACACATGTAGAGATGTGTTTGCATGTAGCGGGGGAGAGCCAGAGTCTCGAACACCCACCACAACCTGCAGCATCTGCAGCAATTCGTAGTCGAAGGTACGCTGGGCAAACACCCTTCCATCCTCAGGGTTGACATACACAAAGGAGGAGGCCGGAGCCCCCTGAATCTGACTCCCCACAATGGAGTAGGCGAGGCGGGCATTTTCCCCAGCATCTGGATCTGAGGCAGCCACAGTGCAGAGAAGGGAGCCTGGAGGCCGGTTTTCTGGAATGTAAGCAGTGTAGAGCTGCTGGGTGAAAAGGGGAGCGTTGTCATTAACATCTGAAATGTTGACCCTGATGGTGAGACGAGTGTGCAGGGGGGGTGAGCCGGCATCGCTGGCCAGCAGCTGGATGGCATAGTGGGGCACAGCCTCCCGGTCCAAGGGCTGGCTGGTTAGCAGAGAGTAGTGGTTCTCAGAAGGCTTAATCTGAAATGGCAGTTCAGGCAAGATAACCAGGTTCACTTCACCATTTCTGCCTGAGTCTCGGTCCCGCACATTAATCAGCCCCACGACTGTGCCCACTGGTGTACTCTCCAGAACAGGGTTGACCAAAGAGGCCAGTAGCACCTCAGGAGCATTGTCATTGGCATCTCCTATATCCACCTGAATCACACAGTGGCCTTCCATGGCTGGCTGTCCTTGATCTCTGGCTTTGGCGTGAATTTCATAGAAATTTGATTCCTCAAAGTCTATGGGACCCAACACATGGATTGCTCCACTGCTGGGGTCCAAGCCAAAGAGATTCCGCACTGCCTCAGATGTATGGTCTCCGAAAGCATAGTCGAGTTGGCCATTGGTACCTTCATCTGGATCTGTGGCATTGAGGCGGAGCAGCAGCGTGCCTACGGGTGAATTCTCTGGGAGTCCCACACGTAGAACTGAGGACTGGAAGGCTGGAGCATTGTCATTGATGTCCAGCACGACGATGGAGATAAGGCTGGTCCCTGAACGGGCTGGGGTACCCCCATCCATAGCAGTGAGCACCAGCTGATGTTTTGCCTGAGTTTCACGATCCAGCTGCTGCTCTAGCACCAGCTCTGGGAAGAGCTTCCCATCTTTTAGGGTCTTCACATGCAAAGAAAAGTGGTTGCTGGGGCTTAGAGTGTAAAAGCTCACCGTGTTGGTGCCCACATCCGGATCCTGGGCACTATCCAGTGGGAATCGTGCCCCAGGTGCTGCTGATTCTGAGATGCGCATCTCCCGCTCAGGGGTGGCAAAGCTAGGAGAGTTGTCATTGAGATCCAGGATCTCTACCTCAACACGGATGAGCTCCAGGGGGTGTTCAGTCACCACCTGCACTGGCAGCAGGCAGCTGGTGCTGGCTCCACAAAGGGTCTCTCGGTCAATCTTTTGATTCACTGCCAGAGCACCACTCATTAAGCTCAGGGAGAAATAACGCCCATTCTCCTCAGAACCCAACCTCAGTTGGCGGCTCAGCAGATCTGTCACCTTTAAGCCCAGATCTTGAGCAACATTCCCCACCAGAGTCCCTGGCTCAGACTCTTCCACCACTGTGTAACGAAGCTGCCCAGAAACCCAGCCCCAGCAGCACAAGGACAACATGCACAGCACTTGCCATTTCCCAGGGAGCTGTGGGGGTGTCTTGAGCCCCATGACCCAGAAGTCCCTTCCTGGAGAGTAACTGTGTGCTGTCCTGTCTCCAGCGTGGACCCAGGGCTTGGAATGCAGCAGCTAAAATCTCTTATGCCTCCTTCCAGCCTCTTAAAAACTGCTCCGAGGTTTGCCTGCCTGCAGCAGTTCTTAGTCACCGAATGGCGGGGGTGGGTGGGGGGAAGGGGAGTTAAATGTGAGTGGAGCTGGGGAGCTGGAGGAGAAGAGGCGGGCAGGAAGAGCAGATCCCCCACCTTGGCTCTGAGTTTGATTGGCCAAAAAGTCTGTCTGCTTGCAACCAATTATAAAGTCGCCTCAGCCCTGGAAACCTTGGGAACGGGCATTGCAAATGTGTGTCACAGATCTGTTACCTCCCCACTCATTTCTCGCTGCAGGTTGATTCAGCCCCCTTGGCAGCAAAGTTTGACAGCTCAGATGGTGCTCAACAGGGAAGACAAAGTGATACAAAACTACTCGGTGTTCTGTCCCAGCAACTTCCTGCATGACTTCAGAAACTTCTACCACTTCGCTTGAACCAACAAAACTTTTCCTCCTTAGAGAGGCAAAGCCTATGTGTTTCCTCCCTTCCCTCCCCCATCCTGCCAGATGCTGCTGGGGTAAGAGAAAAGATTTGTTAGGAGCCTTTAAAGTCTTGCTCTGAGACTGCAGCAATGCTTTGAGGAAAATCTCAGGGTCTGCTGATGATTACAAGACTTAGCTTTTCTGAGATCCCTGACTCAGGATGTGGAATGAGTGTCATAGCTTGTGGGTAAGGAAACATTTATGGGGATGATCTAGGACACCTAGGAAGGTGGTTAGGTGGCCTCTAAACTTGATGGTCTCACCACGTTCAGGAGAGGTTTACTCTCCTGTATGTCGAGAGGATGTCTCTCCATATTCATTCAGAGTGGATGTCTCTGAGTTCCTTAACTGTAAGTCAGTTTTCTGGCATCATGATTTCACTCACTGCTTTTTCCCAAAGAGAATGCTTCCAATCTGCTACATCTAGTTCAAATCCCAGCAGGGATTTGATTGGCAGTCCTAAAGACCTGGACAACAAGACTTCTATTCTTACCTTTATTTATACCTCTCTACTCCCTTGGCTCACTCTCTACTATTCTTTGTTTTCTGTTATATTTCAAAGTAGAAAGACCTTTTCCTACTAGGTCAGAGAGTACTCAGTTCCACAAGGCAGATTTCAGTCCCTTCTCAACCCAGTGGGAAACTGTAACCTACCGTTAAGATTCCCCAGACACTGACTCCCTCAGTGAGGAGGAGCAGAGAAAGCAGCCCCAGGGGTAGGTGATTACCTGACACATCCCACCCCTGTGCACTCCAGCGTTCCATGCTTCTGCATTCCACCAGCATCCTTCCTTGATTGCCTGGTTCTTGACTATCAATTACTTTCATTCCTTATTTTCAACAATGGGCATGACACACTCCCAAGTGGTAACCTGTTACAACTTTCTGATTAATTCACAAAACTTTTAAAACACAGCATCTTATCACATAGTTGCTATTTACAAAGACAGTGACATCGCTATGAGCTTTTACAACAAGGCTAGTACTTTCTGGGACATGGCCCAGCCATCTACCTGAATCAGAACAACACTCAAGCATAGGCTGAGCCTGCAAAGGTCTCACCTCTAGCCCATAGAGAAGATCAGAGGGTGGACAGCTTGGGCGAACAGGTTCCCCTGCCATAGGTGCACTGGGTGACTTCACCATCATGAAGCTATCACTCCGAGTGGGTGCAGAAGCCAAGGGTGTACAGCCATGAGAGTGGCCTCCCACATCAACAAACTTGATAGGATCATCTGACCCTAGTTGGATTCGGAGGATCCCATTGGAAGGAGGAAGTCCCTCCCTCCTCCGAGATCTGGTGAGACAGGCACAGGTGCCAGCAGGAAAGCATGTCACCCCACAGGCAGCTCCACGAAGACACTTGGAGAGTAGTGCCACAAATGAGCCAAAGGACACAAAGCAAATTGCCACAAGAGACACAGCCAAGTACAGAGTCAGACGAGATTCTCCTTCCCTGGGAGCTGAAGATTCTCGAAGATCTGGGACAACTGGATGAGTGTCTTCCTCTAAGGACACTAGGAGGGTAACAGAGGTAGAGAGTGGTGGGCTACCACTATCCTTCACCACAATGACCAGCTTCTGTGGTGGGAGATCAGCTGGGATGGGAACAGCTGTCCGTACCTCCCCAGCATATCGAGAGACTGCAAACAGGCTGGGATCTGGGGCCTCCAGGAGCTGGTAGGAAACCCAAGCATTGTAGCCTGAATCCAAGTCCACAGCAGTCACCTTTGTGACTAGGTGGCCAGCACCAACTGATGGAGGCAGTGCTTGGGGGCACAAGGAACCAGGCCTGGCCCTAGGGCGGAGCACAGCTGGGGCATTGTCATTGAGGTCCAGCACAAATAGACGAACTGTCACAGTGCTGCTAAGGGGTGGGTTGCCCCTGTCCCGGGCCTGCACCTCAAACTGCAGAGTCTGTGTTTGCTCATAATCAAAGGATCGAGTAGCATGAACAGCTCCTGTCTGGGGGTTTAGAGAGATGAACGAGGAAGCTGACACATCTCGATTTCTGGGCTCTAAGAGAGAGTAAGAGATAAGTGCATTCAAGCCAGAGTCAGGGTCAGAGGCTGCAAGGGAGCAAAGCAGGTCCCCTGGGCGATTGTTCTCAGGAACAAACACCTCATGTGACCTCTGGAAGAAAGAGGGTGGGTTATCATTCACGTCAGAGATATTGAGGAAAATGGTCCTGTGAGTACTCAGAGGAGGGTTCCCAGCATCAGAAGCAGTGACCATGATGTCATAACTAGATTTAGCCTCTCGATCCAAGGGCCCAGCAGTCACCAGGGAAAACTGGTTCCTGAAGGCAGACTTGAGGGCAAATGGCAAGTGGTCAGGAATACGAAGGCTCACGTCTCCATTTGACCCGGAGTCAGGGTCCTGCACGCTGATAAGTGCCACCACGGTGCCAGGTTCTGCGCTCTCCGGGAGAGTTCCAAGCTCTGAGGTCACAGTGATGTGGGGGGCGTTGTCATTTACATCCAGCAGATCCACCCGAAGGCTGCAATGTTGCTCCATCGCTGGCGAACCCCCATCGCGAGCCCGCACATCAAATTCATAGTAATTCTCACTCTCAAAATCGAGGGGCCCTTGGAGGGTAAGCTTTCCAGTAGTGGGGTGCAGGCTAAAGAGGTTTCTCACACGGTCAGGGGTGTGCCCACTGAAAGAAAAGGTGACGTTACCACTAGGGCCCAGGTCCGGGTCAGAGGCGTTGAGCTGGATGAGTACCGTCCCAGCAGGCGCGCTCTCCACCACACTAATCCTGTAGCTGGATTGCTGGAAGGCTGGGGCGTTGTCATTTACGTCCAGCACCGAGACCCGGAGCTCCGCAGTGCCAGATCTCGGGGGGTTCCCTCCATCCACGGCAGTCAGCACCAGGCGGTAGTCCGATTGCTTCTCCCGATCCAAAGGCTTCTCCAGGAGCAGCTCTGGGACAAGGCTGCCGTCGCTGCGCTTCTTGACATCCAGGGCAAAGTGTTCATTGGAGCTCAGTCTGTAGCTGCTAATGGAATTGCTCCCCACATCAGCATCCTGAGCCTTCTCCAAGGGGAAACGCTGTCCTGGCGGAGCTGCCTCTCCGATTTCCAAGTCCAGCTGCTGCCGCGGAAATCGGGGGGCGTGATCATTCACATCTACGATCTCTACCTCGGCTCGGTACATCTCCAAAGGCCCTTCGGTTACAAACTCCAGGGGCACGATACAGCTGGCACTAAGCCCACACAGTGCCTCGCGATCGATTGGATTCTTGATGAGCAGGGCTCCGCTGTCCAGATCCACACGAAAGTGTCTTTGGTTCACCTCTCCAGCGACCTGCAGCCTACGAGCTGACAGACTCTCTGTATCCAGCAGGAAATCTTGGGCGACATTCCCTACAAAAGTCCCTTCCTGTGACTCCTCTGGGACTGGGTAGCGGATCTGTCCACAAACGTAACCCAGGTGGCAAAAGAGGAACAAAAGAGTAGCCCCCCGCCAGATTGCCACCCAGCCTCTCACCTTGCGGAGCATTGCTGCAGCCCGCTAACTCGCTATTTGGTCCTGAGAAGCAGAAGCAGCCGACCCGCCCCAAACAGCCACAGCAGCTGGAGACACCTATCTCCCTTTCCCCGCGCCAGCTCTGGCGCGGCTGGGCCGGCGCCGCAAGGGTTACGCGCCGTTTTTTGCTGGTGGCGGGGTAGATTTGTCTGCCTCTCATAACCCGATTGGCAGACAGCGGCTCCTGGGCTCAGCCAATAGGCTGAGCAGAGAACGTCCCAATAGCAGCAGGGTTAATGCGTCGCAGAATTGGTAAGAAAAAAAAAAAAAAAACCAAAATAATAAAATAAAATAAACCCCAACCTATCGGCACCATCCTACGGCTCAACGGCATTTCTTTCCACGAATCATTACCTCTGTGGAGAGGCAGACTACATTTTTTTTTTTTCCTAACACATCAACCCACCCCGCCCCTTTTCGGCGGGGAAAATAGCGACAGCCCAAGCCCTAGCAACCTGCAGCCCAAGGAGCGCAGCCATTCGAGACTGGTCACTTTGCTCAAGCCAATGCTGTCATGAAGCAATATTCTAAACGAGTAGATTTTTGTCTGTTTGACTGTATTCAAGCAACCGCGAATAAGAAACACTGCCATATATTAAAAAATTGCCCCTCCGCGGATTATTCAGAAGCTTATCCATCTCTGCAAAAAAGCCTCACACATGGACGTAGCCCGTTAAATTTATGCAGCGCACATTTTCATTGTAACAGGAGGCACAACAAAGCAGCCCTCTATTATTCAGACACTTGCTAGTGATACACTAAATTACTATTCATTGATTTCAAGAACAGAGAGGAAGCAGGGTGGTGGAAACCAGAACAGAAAGAGGTCCAAATCTGTAAGAATCAGTGTGTCTGGGAGGTGCCAAGGACTAGATCTCATTACCTGGCAGAATGCTAATGTTCTCAGAGTTAACAGCTTTCCTGAATAAGATTAGGATCAACTACCAACAGCATTGTGCCTACAAATCCTCTTTATTTGACACTGCGGTATTCTTGATATGTTGTTAATTACCAACAGAGACCATTTCAAAAGAGGCAGCTTTCACTTAGCCCCAGGGGACGCCTTAGCTGGAGACCTGAGCTCACCCCACCCCCACCATTATCCAGACATCTTGGCAGCCAGCTGCTGTCTTGCATGAGCCCAGAAACAACACAGTGTATATACTACAATAGGTAACTGCGTGCTGTAATCTGAGTGGCAAATACACCAGGACACAGAGAGAAAAATCCAGGCTGATCTGCACATGAGATGTTGATTCATCCAAATTCCTACCTAGGTTACCACTGTTTGCCAAAACCTGCAGCAAAAAGTGGCATTCTTACCCTCCTCCAGTTTTTACTAAATCCTGAATTTCAGGAATATTCTATTGGCTGTGGTGAAGCTAGCAACCAATATTCTAGTCTCAAGGGGAGGGACTTAACATTCTGTGTTTTTAAACACAGACCAACAACTTCCCCCAACAAACCAAACAACTTCCCCCAAGAGTCTCAAACCCTAAACTTTTTCCCATGGAAATGATGGAGGTGGAAATCAGCCTGCCTTACCAAGATGTTTATGTCAGTATTTATTATCTTAGTGAACTGTACCATCGTTCACCCAGCTGCCCTAGTCAGAATCCCAGAGGGTCATCCTGACTCATCCCTGTCCCTCATTTTCTGTATCATGTCAATCAAGAAGTCCTGTTGATTTTATTGTGGTCCCCTCCCTTCACTCGCACTGTCACTGTGGTGGGTCAAGCATTTATCAGTCTTCTTAAATTTTGCAATAGCTTTCTAACTGTTTGCTGTCTTGAATGACAAAGTCCCCAATCCATTTCACTAGTGACTGCCAGAATAATCTCTCTAAAACAAATGAAAATACTCTGATGACATCACATACATGTCAGCTCAAAATCCTGCAATGACTAATATATATATATATATGGTATAACATAAAAATTCCTGGTATGGTATAAAGGCAACTTACACCATGGATCTAACTCCTACCTACTTGCTCCACTTCATCTGTGAAGACTTTTACACATACGCTTTAAGGTTCAGCAATAATGAAACACCCTTATCCTCTTGCATGAAATTTCATACAGGAAAGGTCTTGTCTTTTCTTGCTCCTTTACTATCTGACAAGCCACTACTCTACCTTTAACTCTTAGCTCCAGCATGAGTACCCTCTCAATGATGTATTACTGGTTTCCCTAGGCTGACTCAGGTATTTCTTCCCCTCTGGGTCCACTGCTTTTGCATAACGCACATCTCCATTATCTTTTTTTTGCATGTCTGTCTCCTATGGGACTCTGTGTACCATAAGGGCAGCACAGTGTCTTTTCCTCTTTCATAGTGTCCAGCACATAGGGATGCCAATAAATGATATATGTTGATATTATCATTTATCAGAGCAATCAAAATTTATTAAATATTTGCAAAGTAGGCATTACCTTTATTTTATAGATGAGAAGACTTCAGAGAGGTTAATAAACTTGCCTAAACATAAACAACTACTATGTGCAGTACTGCGCTTACATTTGCAAGTTCACACCAAATAAGCAAGTATGGTACATTTTACTAGAATTAGAACACCAGAAAGCCTTCATTTAGTGTAACTTTTTCTCGATGTTTTTATGCCAAGTGTGTGATTCTTCCTTCTCTAGATTTTTAAAATAGCTTTCTTGAGATAATTGACATAACATACAATTCACCCATTTAAAGTGGATTTTAGTATATTTATGTATACTAAACTGATGTAATTACCACCACAATCTAATCATAAATTTTTTTGTCACACCAAAAAGAAATCCAATTTTCACTGCCCAACTGTAGATTTGGGGGTGGGGAAGTTGAGACAAGGTCTCATTCTGTAATCCAGACTGGCCTTGAATTTGTTATGTAGCTCAGGCTGGCCTTGAACTTGAGGCAATCCTCCTGCCTCAGCCTCTTGAGTGCTGCAATTACAGGTGTGCACACCATGCTGGATTACCCAGCCCCAGAGTTTGAAAAGCAAATTACCCAGGTGTCAGTAGTTAGGAAGATCTTCTCTTTAGATGACTGAAATTCCATTGTATATCTTCCTTACAACTCTCTGCTAGAACTATTTTGTGTAATACTTTGAAGTTGGGAAATGACATTATAGTATATTTTAAAAATCTGGGCCTGGCCCAATAAGATTGGTTCTTGGTACTGTGTATACAAGTATGACACTTTGCTTCACAAATATGCTAAATGAAGAACTGGTAAGTTCTAGCACAGTGTTAAAGAACTGTTGATTCCTGAGATCCCCTAAGAAATTGTGCTTTAAATGTGCATTTGAATTTGCTCATTTCCAAGGTGTGTTTAGGATTCTGAATGGGTGAATAAGTACTTAAACAATAATAATCACTAATAATTTTTAGCAGTTATGATATATCAGACACTATACCAATCACCTTACATACAGTATATCTTGCATTACTACTATAAAATCCATAGCACACCCTTTTTGCTAAGGAGAAAGGCTTAAAAAGGAGATTTACTTGGTAAGGGCTTATAGTTGATAGGTGGCATAGCCTCATTTGTATAAATGGTAAATCCAAGATTTGATAGCAATAGTGTACTTAGTAACAAAGTAACAGTGGCTTTCCCATAATTGAGAGTATGTGTAGGTTTCTCTCCAAGACAAAAGCCTTGTGGTTACCATCTTGCCATCCTGAATAAATTAATTCTTTACTTTGCTAAGGAAAGAGATTTATCTACCTTTTGCATTATGTGCTAAGAAAAATAATGCTGGCAGATCAAGAATAACATTAGAGGCACATTTGTATTTTATGTTCTTTTGAGTTGACTAGGCTTATTTTCAAAATAAATTATTACTTTTAACAATTAAGGTGATTGTCTTTGAGTTTGGGATTATAGTTTTATTTTTTATGTTTTTCTGTATTTTCCAAATTTTCTACAGTGCTCATGCATTACTGTAAAAACAATAATATTTGGTAAGTAATGGGCCATTATTTTCAGCAGTGTGCTCCAAATATATTTTTAAAATGTTAGAATTTTATTTCATTGCTAGGAAATTATCTGAGAACAAGAAACAGGATTTGTTAAGGAAAGTTATAAAAAACCATTAATTTTAATGTAGATGGAAAATCATTGGAAAGTAGTTTAAAGAGGTAGTTTTCAATAATCCTAGCAGCTGCCACTGGTTAGAGGTACCCAGGGGGCTGTTTGCCACACTAAGTGATACCAAGCTAAGCTCTGAGTCCTGAGATCTTGGGTTACAGTTCAAGTACCCCGGTGGCAAGACCAAACAGATGTGATGGTAAAGGAGTTCTGAGGGTGTGAACTGGGTCCACAGGTGAGTCAAGTAATTTCCCCTTGAAATACGACCACAAAGCACACTGTAACGGGCCACTAAGTTTGATCTAGAAAGGACCAGGTAAAATTGTGGACGCATGATCAAAAAAAAAAATCTTCATCATTAAAGAATAGCTCCATACTTTCCGGAACAGGGTGCCCGAATCAAAAAGCACTAAGTATTTCAGGATGACCTGCTACCCTTACCTGTCCAGGAGGGGCGCTCTCCGCACCCAGCACTTGCCTATAGAACACGGGATCGCAGCTCCTCAGCGTGTTCTGGCGGCTGGCCAGTGGGCTAGCGGCGCCAGGTTTCTTCAGCAGCGGGTCGCTGCGGCGCGAGTCCGTGGTGAGGTACACCTGATGGTAAAGGTGCGGTGACATCAGGCCCCCCCGCACGGCGTCTGCGTGCAGAGAGGGCCCCGGTGTTCTATACAACGAGCTCACCGGCGCTCGGTATAGGTCCCTTGATTGCTTCCACTTGTAAACTTTGAATATGATCACTCCCAACACTGTGGTTGCAAACCCCACAGAAACCAGGATTAAAGAAAGCAGTAGATAAAAGGTGAGATTTTTATTCTGCTCCCGGGGATCAGAGCCAGAGGGGAACTCGGCCCGAGCTTCCGGAGATTCCTCGGTTACGGAGACAGTTAGGGTAGCAGTGGTGGACAAAGATGGTTCCCCATTGTCTGTGATCAAGACCGAGAGAGTCTGCCTGGGCGAATCTGTGTCTTGGACTGGACGAGCAGTGCTGACTTGACCTGTGTGAAGCCCCACGGCGAAGAGGCTGTGGTTGTGAGCTTCCAAGAGGCTGTAGGAGAGCCAGGCGTTGTGTCCTGCATCTGCGTCCCAACCTACCACCCGCGAGACCACGTGGCCTGCAGCGGTACCTCGAGGCAGCATCTCCACGGAAGTCTGGCCAGGCCGTGGGTAGAGGACTTGAGGGGCATTGTCATTGCGGTCAGTGACAAATATGTTCACACTGATGTTGGTGGCCAGCACGGGGGTGCCCCCGTCACTGACATGGGCTGTTAATTCGAACTCCCTCCGATCTTCATAGTCCAGGGCCACTAAAGATGACAAGACGCCATTGTCACGATTTATGGTGAAATAACGACCTACTAGCCCGGTTTCAACTTCAGGTTCCAAGAGAAAGAAGGAAAGGCGGGCATTCTGCGGGGCATCGGGATCCCAGACACTCAGGTTTAGTATGGGAACCCCAGGGAGGTTATTTTCCTCCACATAAACGTCGTAGGAAGACTGCGAAGATTGTGGAGGGTTGTCGTTGATGTCCGACACTTGGACCCGCACTGTGGTAAGGGCCGAGAGAGAAGGCGATCCTGCGTCCCGAGCCGTGATGCTGAGGTTGTACTCTGGCACAGTCTCCCGGTCCAGGACTGCGCTGGTTTTCAAAGTGAAGTAATTCTTGAGAGAAGAAGTAAGGGTGAAGGGGAGACCCGGTGGAACCTCACAGGTCACGAGCCCGTTCTCACCGGCATCCAGATCGGTCACACTGAGGAGAGCGATGACAGTCCCCAGAGGGGCATCCTCGGGGACTGGGCTGTACACAGATGTGACTGCGATTTCCGGGGCATTGTCATTCACGTCCACAACCTCCACCAGTACTTTGCAATGTGCTCCTTCGGGATTGGAGCCCTTGTCTTTGGCCTGGATGTAAATCTCGTGGAGTTTTGTGTCTTCAAAGTCCAGGCGACCTTTGATTGTCAGCACCCCCGTTACAAGGTCTAAGGCGAACAGTTCTCGCACGCCAGCGCGGTTGTGGCTGCCGAAGGAGTAGACGATTTCTCCGTTGGGGCCTTCATCCAGATCTGTCGCAAGAACTTGCGCCACGCGAGTGCCGGGGGGTGCATCCTCCAAGACGCGCGCCCGGTACAAGGACTGGTTGAAGGCGGGCGCATTGTCGTTGGCGTCTAGCACGGTGATGCGAATGGGCAGGCTTGCGGAACGAGCCGGGGTCCCTCCGTCCAACGCGGTCAGCACCAACTGGAGACTCTGCTCTCGTTCCCGGTCCAGGGCCCGTTCCAGCACCAGCTCTGCGTACTTTGTGCTGTCTTCCCGCGTCTGCACACGAAGCGCAAAGTACTCGTTATGGCTCAGCTCATAGGTTTGTAAAGAGTTGCTTCCCACATCGGGATCGTGCGCGCTCTCGAGCGGAAAGCGCGTCCCTGGCGCCATGGCCTCGCTAATCTCCAATTTCATTTCCCCGGTGGGGAAAGCAGGATTATTGTCGTTGATGTCCTGGATCACCACTTCCGCGCTGAACAGCTCCAGCGGGTTCTCCACCACCAACTCCAGAGTCACGGTGCAGGAGGGCTGAGTCCCACACAGCTCCTCTCGATCCAGGCGATCGTTTACGAACATCTCTCCGGTCTCCCAGTTCACCTCAAAGAACCTACGGCTGGCTCCGGACACCACACGGAGCCTGCGGGCTGACAGGCTGCCAAGATCCAACTCAAGGTCCGCGACCACGTTACCCACAATGAAACCCTTCTCTCTTTCCTCCGGGATCTCATAGTGAATGATGGTGGAAGCCTTGCTCAAGGCACCGAGCAGAAGCAAAACTCCCACCACTCTCCCGGTGCTTACCAGTCCGCTCCTCCAGGCCTCCGGGACCATCTCACACAAAAGCAGCTCCTCTTGGCGGGGTCCAGACCGGCCCGGTGATTTCGCGGAGAAACTTTCAGCGGGTTAGCGCTTGGGCGCTGAGCGCCGAGTCGGACATGGCTCTCCGGGTGCCTCTGATTTGCTCGCAGGCTGTTCAGTCTCTGCCTCATCCCGGGGCGCCGAAAGGGGACGGGCCGGGGCCAGATCTCCAGCGTCTCCATTGGCCGACAGCGGCACACAGAGTCCCAGCCAATAACTGCACGAAGAATGCGCTAGCGCCCGATTTTCCAGCTGGACACGCGCTAGCGCCGGGAACTTACTTTTCCTTTGGCCCTCTGCCAGAGTTTGCGGCCAAAGCGCGTCTCCAGGACCGCACCGAGAAACCCACCTCAGCCTGGAAGGCAACTGCGGGGCGATGAAGCTGGCTGGTGACAGTCTCCAAGCCGTATTGGGGCCCCTTAAACACTTAAATCGCTCTCTGATCACAAGGATGGGGATCAAACCAAAGCAAAAAGACACAGCGGTGTCTGGAAAAAATGCCAACAAGTCAGGTTTGTCGGAGGACAGCAAGTTGTAAGGAGAAATTAGTACGATGTCGATCTCCGCAGTTTCCTGAGCTGGGAGTGCAGGGGCTCTAGCCCAGCAGGAGCTCACTGGCAGGAGCTCCAGCCCAGCGGTCACGAGGCTCCGGGTTCGACCTCAGCCCCCCTCCCTCCGATTTTATCTGTCACTTCCTCAGCAGAGCAAATCAGCAGGAGCTATTGTCTGTTCGCTTAATCCTGTCTCATAAAATTTTTGAAAATAAAATTCAGGGTTTGTTTCTTCTAAAACTGGCTGTCTTTGTTCAGTTTTCATTTAAGAACCTGAGAGCACCATGAAAATTTCTTTCTTCCCAATTGGTTAGAACATAATCTCTCAAATGCTTTCCTTCATATAATCACCTTTTTTTCTAAAATCTTAGGTTTTACACAAGAAGTTAAATTGCTAATAAAGAATAACATTCCCCCTTAAATAAAAAGGAAAACGATTTCCGTGATAGCACCAAAGCTACAGTTAAGTCTTAGAAAAATATAAAGCCATGACCACAGAATAAAAAGCCTTGATTTTTCTGCATTAAGGATTGTAATCACCAACTAAACAGCAATGATTAAGATAATAAGAGTAAAGTAGGAGGGCCAGGCATGGAGGCACACACTTGTGATTCCAACACGGGAAGGCTGAGGCAGGAGGATCACTGTAAGTTGGAGACCAGTCTCGGCTATATAGTAAGTTCCAGACCAGCTTGAACTACATAGGGAGGCCCTGCCTCAACAAAACAAAACAAAACAAACAAAACAAAACAACCAAGGCATGAAATGAATTAAGTTGTATGTCTCGGACAAAAAATTAACCTCTAAATGTTCCTGGATTCCTATTCTAGTAAATGAACAAGGCAAGTAAAGTTCCTGATGCATCAATTAATGATGCAAATGACTCATTAGATACCAGACATAGAATTTTAGTGCTTTGAGCTCTTCCTATATTGTTGTCTTGGACATCGCTTTGTATATAGTACTCTTCCTTTTCCTCTTTTTTTTTTTTTTTTTCAGACAGGGTCTCACTAGGTAGCCCAGGTTGGCCTTGAACTTTCGTGGATCTTCCTGCCTTAGGTTCCCAAATGCTGGAATTACAGGTGTGCTCACCACGCCTGGCTTGTCCATAGCACTTTCTGAACTTAATGTTAAACGTAGGCAGAGAAGAAGGCGAGAGGAAGGTGGCAAGAAAGTGAACATACAGGATATTCGTGGATGAGGCAAAAAGTAATATGCATCCATGTCCTTAACACTTTAATTCACCTCTTGAAAGCTTCAGTTTTAAATGTTTAAGTTGCTATTTGGACAAACTAGAATATAGAATACAGGTTCAGTGATTTGCTATTTAAGGTGTTAGAACCAACAGCAAAGGCATTGGGAACTTGTTAGAAATGAAAACACCTTTTACTTTAAGTCTACTGTTCTAGAATTTGCATTTTAATAAAATACCTGGGTGATTTGGATACACATTACACTTTAAGAAGCATTAATCTAGTGGGTTATTCATAGATATACTAATTCATCAATTTTTTTCTGTTTCCCATCGATTCATAATATGGCTTGTGAAAAATAACTTATAAAAATTTAAGTTGTCGTCCCTTAATAATGAAGTCCACAATTTATTAAGTCCTTTTCATAAACTAGCAGGGACTTCTGGGATTCACTCTCAACAGTAGCTAAGGTGAACTTTCAAACTTTTAATTATATCATATAATTCTCTAGTTATTCCTCAGTACCAAACACTGCTCTAGGAATAAAATGCCAACTCCTTTGCTGCTTACCCAGGGATTCAGGCCTTCTGCCTTCTCACTGTACTGAGTTTCACTGCTTTCAGTGTGGTCAAAGCCAAGCCCTTAGGCCTCAGGGCCTTCCCCCAAGCTGTTTTTCTTCTAGGAAAGTTCTTTCTTCTCTCTTTGTCTTGTTAATTCTACAGGACTTTCTCAGGTCTCATCTTAAATACTATTTCCTAACCAAGGTCTTCTATTGGGCCTCAGTTAAAAGCAAGATCTTTTGTTATATTTTCTCAGAGTACTTTATTCTTTTCTTAATCAAGTCAGCAAAATTTAAGGGCTTTTTTTGTTTTGTTTGTTTTTTGTGGTACTGGAGATCAAACCCAGGGCTTTTGCATGTATTTTAAATTTTGAGACAAGATCTCACTAAGCCACCAAATTGCCCAGCCCAGGCTGGGCTTACACGTGCCATTCTCCTCTTGCCTCAGTCTCCTAGAGTGCTGGAATTATAAATTTATTCCACCACACCTGGCTACAATGTGAGATTTCATAACTATTTTTGTTTAAACATAATGTTCTCTCCCTCTCTCTCTCTCTCACACACACACACACACACACACACACACACTCTGGGAGGACAGAGACCCTGGCATCTAGAGGTGACTTGCATCTTCACTAGGCCCAGTGCCTATTGACGTCCCAATGCTTACAGGTGCTAACTGAATAGTAACCATAACATATATACATATATGTTGTATATGTGCACTCGTTTCTGTATATCCATTCTCCTTAGGAGTAAACATTTTTGGAAGATATATTCATTGCTTGTTTTGGTGCTGGGATTGAGCCCTGGGCCTCCCAATTGCTAAGCAAGTGTGCTTACCTCTGAGCTATGCATTTAACCTCTCAACCTTTTATTTTTAACTTCTGTTTTATTTTGTTTATCTGTAAAAAATGGATTAATAACAATATTCACTGATATGATCACAAGTACCTCAATCATTTTTAAAAATGCATGACAGCTTCATATAGACCATATAGTGTGCTTATACAATTTGAAGATTTTTACTAAATTTATATACTCATGTAAGCAACCCTCCAATTCAATATTCCAGTTTTAGAATACTCCCATTCCCCCTAAAAATTCCCTCCTCCTTATTCTTCTCTTTAGCCTCAGGCAAAATCACTGATACACTTTGTATGTAGTTTTGTCTTACCTTCTTTTCATTTCTTTCATGGGACTTGGGATTGAACCCAGGATTGAACCCTGATGCATGCTATGTATGCTAGGCAAGTGCTCTACTATAGCACTGCACCTCAGTCCCGTGATTTTGCCTTTTACAGAAATTTTATTACAAAGAAATTATAGACCCCATTGCACTGGGTTGAGCTCCACAGAGATAGGCACTGGGTAACTGTGTGCTTCAGTAAGGAAGAGTAATCAAACACGGTCAAAGGAGATCCTAAGAAGCCAAGAAGAAAATGTCCTCATGTTCACTCATTGTGCAAATTTACCAAGAGGGTACAAGAAGCAGCACTCAGATGCTTAAGTCAACTTCTCAGAGCTAAGCAGTGCTGCGAGAGGTGGAAGGCCACAGCTGTTAAGGAGAAAGGAAAATCTGAAAACATAGCAAAAGTAGATGAGTCTCACGATGGACAAAAATTACTTCCTTCCTAAAAGGAAAACCAAAATGAAATTCAAGGGTCCCAACGTACCAAGAGGCATTTTTTTGGTCTGTTGTTATTGTTGTTCTGTTCTGAGAATCATCTCCAAATCAGTGGAGAACACCCTGACCTTGGCATTGGCAATGTCTCAAAGAAACTGGAAGAGAGGTAGAATACATGGCTGCATGTGACAAGCAGCTTTATAAGAAGAAACCTGCAAAGCTGAAGGAAAAACATGGCAAAGATACTGCTACACACTGAGCTAAAGCCCAATGCAGGAAAAAAAGAGTTGAGGCTGAATACAGCAAGAAAACAAAGGAGGAGGAAGAAAAGAAAGATGAATAAGTTGGTTCATCTTTTTAAAATGACTTCTCTTTTTCTTTAATCCCCCCTACACACAATCAACTCCTTTTAAAGAAAATACTTGAAATGTAAAGCTGTGTAAAATTTGCTTTTAAATTATGCAGTGTCTCTTTTTCTATATTTAACACAATACTAAGTGTCTTTCAATAACACTCTCCTAATAGTATTTTCAGTAACCACTAAGCTTGCATGCTACAGCATGGAAATTTAAAGCAGGTTCTACTCAGTGCACAGCAAAAATTAGTTTAATAAAGGGATGATAGTTTTCCCATCTTCAGTAGTTTCCAAAGTGGCTCAGATAGAATAATTGTTTTGCTAACTAAATACCACTTTATAATTGCAGAGAAGATTGCTGCTATTCTGTTGACATTCTGAGGGCTTCTAGATAAGAATACTTTTTATTGGAGAAAAAGGAATTAAAATATGTGGCCTTTCAAATCTGGCTTGTTTCACTTAGCATCAAATCTATCTCTTGACTACACTCTTAAATCTGTTCCTTTTCCAGATTTCCTCATGTAGTAATAAGCACTTGTAGTCTAGTCTGAAATTCAGAAGCCACTTTTAACATCTTCTGCATGCAATTAATTACCTATACCAAGGTTTACTATCTCCAAATTATATTTTGAAACAGTTACTTTCTCTGTCGACTGCCACCACCTGAGTCAAAAGCCACATTAAATAGAGTGATAGTTTCCTCTGTGGTATTCTTACTTCCTCATTTGCTTTCATTTAAAATCCACTTCACATGCAGAAACTTAAGGCTTCTTTCAAAAGTGTACATTAGATTGTATGTCTTCCTTGCTCTTATTGTGTATTGTATCACAAAGCTTAAATGCGTCAGGAAACTACCTGCAAAACAGTTACTAAAGTTTTCCACAGGAAACCTTCCAAGAGGCCTAAATTCTCCTTGAGAGATATAATTTGTTTTAATTTTGATACAGCTTGCCGCTGTTATATTTCTATCTAAATTATTATTAATTCTCACCAGGTGGGTAGCCTCATTTACTTTTTACAGATTAAGTAATTCAGCTCACTATATACTGGTAACTTTGAATAAGAAGAGTAGCTTTTTGATCATTAAAATCTTCTGGCACTATAGAAATTTAGTGCATGATGAAGATGTTATATCACTGGACAAAGATAAAGTTTTATTTAATTAATTAATTAATTAATTTATTCATTTATTTTTTGTACCGGGGATCGAACTCACGACCTTTTGCTTGCCAGGCAGGCGCTTAAGCCACTGAGCTAAATCCCCGGCCCAAAGATAAAGTTTTAAATAAATGGTATTGGACAGCCATTTGGAAAATACAAGACAAAATTAGGTCCATACCTCAGCTCATGCAGGAATAAATTTTACATAGATTAAAAATCTACATAAATATAAAAGCCAAATAAATCAATGTAAATGTAAAAGTAAAAAATACAAATACTATTAGTAACCAGAGGAAAAATGACAACCATTTCTATAAACTAGATATGAGAAAACAAATTTGAACTATGACTCAAGAATTAAATGGAATACAGGAAAAGACTGATTCATCTGATTACACAAAAGTAAAAAGCCAGTTGAGGTGGCCCACACCTGTAATTCCAGTTACACCCAAGGTGAAACAGTATGATCACAAGGTCCAGGGCACTCTGGGAAATTTAGCAAGAGTCTGTCTCAAAATAAAACATAAAAAGGGCCAGGGATTTAGCTCAGAGGTAGAGCACTTGCCTAGCATTTGTTCAATTCTTAGTATAATAAAATAAAATGAAATAAAATAAAATAAAATAATCACCAGGGCCAATCCTAATCAAATTACTAAAAATTATTGACAAAGAGAAAAATTTAGAAGTAACCAGAGGAAAAGATGTATTAAATATAAGAGAACAAAAATAGGAAAAATTGTAGACTTTTACTCAGAAAGAGTATAAGGCAGAAAAGGAAAACATTTTAAAGCATTGAAAAAAAAGTTCAGTTTATTAAAAATGAAGGACAAACTAGGCATGTCTGTGATCTCAGCATTCAGGAGGCTGTCTATGATCTCAGCATTCAGGAGGCTGAAGCAGGAGGATCACTGCTCCTCAGCCCAGCTACATTGTGAATTCAAGGCCAGCTTGAACTACACAGCAAGACCCTGTCAAACAACAATACCAAGCATGAAAAAACAAACAAACAAACAAACAAACAAACAAAAAAACCCCAACAGTACCAAGCATGGTGGTGCATGCCTTTGATCTCAGTACTAGGGAGACTGAGGCAAAAGGATTTCCATGAGTTCAAGGCTGGGCTACAAAGTAAGTTCAAGGCCAGCCTGAACTACATAGCAAGTCTGATCTCGGAAGACTCGCCTTAAAAGCAAGCAAGCAAGCAAGCAAGCAAGCAAGCAAGCAAGCAAAGAGATGGTTTAAATGAGCGTTGTGGCTCACTTGCAATTCCAGCGCTTTTGGAGGCTTAGGTAGAACTGCAAGTTCCAGTCAACCTATGCACCTTAGCAATGTAGTCTGAAAGAAGAAAAGAAAATGGGGCTGGCTAGGGGTGCAGCTCAGTGTCAGCGCCCTCAGTTCAATTCCTAGTATTGCAAAAATAATAATAGTTATTATTATATAGTTTTTTATTTTATTACAAAAATGTAAACATGTGAAGTAATATGTACATATGTTAAATAGCTCGATTTAGCTATGCTACAGTGTATATTTAACAAAACATGTTGTATACCACAAATGAGAAATTTATGTACATCTTTACAAAGAAATTAGTGACAGAAATGGTAAAAACATATGTTAGAAGTTGTTCTAAACAAATGTTCTAAACAAATTTGTTCTAAACAAATGTTAGAAGTTGTTCATTTTTTACTTTCTTTTAAATATAATTGATTATGTAATGCATAAATAAGACACTGTGGAGCTTATATTCGGAAGTAAAATGTAACTACAGTAGTATACCAAAAATAAAAGGAAATAATAGCACATTGTTATAAGATATTTACATTATGCGTGAAGCACTGTAATAGTATTTGAAGGTAGATGATGATAACTTAAAGATGCATATTGTAAATCCTAGAAGAAGCACTTACCAAATTAGAGTATCCAATGACTAATACCAGGGACAGAATAATTACTACACTATATTCTGTCTAAAAGAAGGTAAGTAAAAGATGAAAAAGGAGTAAGTAGCAGATGGGAAAAGATAAATGGCAAGATGGCTAAACCCCATCATGTCAATATTACATTAAATATAAGTGGTCTGTCTGCATATTGTAGTTAAAAATTGACTATTTTCAAACCAAATAAAAACTCAAAACTCAACTATATCCTAGCTATTGAAAATTCATTTTATATACAAAGAGTGAAAAAGATATATCATGTAAAAACTAAGTACAAGAAAGTAAGGGTGAGCCGTGGCCACCCCAGGGCAAGAAGCGAGAAGCAACAGCGTTTCCTGAGATCCGCACCATGTTGGAACTTAGGGCGCTGAGCAACCCAGCAAGCAGACTGATGCCTACTGGGGCATGGGCTTAGAATCAAACATACCATCCCCCTCTTCCCCCATTAGCAAGTGGGATCCAGGGATCTTGGCATCCCTTGGGAGCCTGACCATATTTAGTGCAGCGAGTAGGGGGAATTTCCTTCAACTATCTCTTTGAAGGCAGATATTATTATCACCGTTTTGCTTTGTCCTGATTAATGGTGTTGCTCTATTCAATATTCTGTTTTGGTGAGTTCTATAATATTGTGTATTTCTTTTGATTTTGCTATACCTGATTGAAAGAACAACTATTGTGAAGATAATGAGATATACAATGGTGCCTATTACTATTGCCCTGGTGACCTGCTGTGATGTTCTATACCAATTTCATTACACTGTCTCAGTTGGCTTTATTCCAACCTGTTTTGTTGTATATTACTACCTCCAAGTAAAAAAAAAAATTAAATTAAAAAAACAATAGAACATGAGAAAACAAGGTAACAAAATACCTCCAAAAACTCCCAACTCCACCAAAGTGGATCCATGTGACATGGAGGAGGAGAAACTCAAAAGCAAAACAACAGAATTATATAAGGTGATTGAAAAGGAAATAACAACAACAAAAACAGATCACTAAGATACTGAGCAAGCAGAAACATGATACAACTAAACAGATAATGGACTTAAAAAGCAAAAGGAAGGAAAGAAAGTGCTCTAAGGGATATAACTGCTTGTATGTTTAAGTTGTAGGATTGATAACCATATTACTAAGTTTTTGTTGGATCATTGAACAGAACTGTTAGCAGCCTCACTGTTTGAATGTCCACTTTGTATGCCTTAATTTTATAACATGAACAACTATTTCTAAGAAGACAATATGTAATTTATCAACTAGTGATTTCTTACTGTTTTTTTTTGAAATTTTGTATTATTTCTACCCTTTTTCCTGTTTTGCTTGTTTTCTCTTTAAATAAAAAAAAAAGAAAGTAAGGGGGGCTGGGCATGCATGGTGGTGAATGCCTGTAATCCCAGAACTCAGGAGATGGAAGCAAGAGGATCATAATAATAATATCAGAAGAAACTAGGTCTTCATACAATATATAATAGCAGAAATAAAGAAAAAAACATTTCAAAATGATGAAGAGGTCAGTTTATCAAATCTCAAAAAGATTTAACCATCTTAAATGTCTATATACCCAAAGAAAATTATCAGTAACAGAGAGGGACATTACAGAATGATAAAAAGGTCAACCCAGCAAGAAGATACAGTAATTTCATATGTGTGTCTGCCAAATAGTAGAGCTTCAAAATACATGAGGCAAAAACTGATAGAACTGAAAAATAAACTAGACAAACCCATCATTATGGTTGAAGACTTCAGCTATTTGATAGTTGATAGAATTACTAGCAAGAGCAGGGTGTGGTGGTGCATGCCTGTGATTCCAGCACTCAAGAGGCTGAGGCAGAAAGATTGCCATGAGTTTGAGGTCACTCGAGGGTACATAGTCAGTTCAAGGATAGCCTGAACCCACACCCCCCAGAAAATTACTAGTAAGGATATAGAAAAGGTGACAGAACACACATTCCCTTCAAGATTCTGTGGAACATTCTGAACATATCTAGGTTCAGAAAACAAAATTCAACAAACTTAGAAGTGATACACAAAGAAAATATTGTGTTCTTTGACCATACTGGAGTTCAACCAAATATCAGTATTAGAAAGATAATAGGAAATTCTCCAAACCCTGGGATATAAAACCATACAATTTTAAGTAATTAATGGGGTCAATGAGAAAGTCTCAAAGAAAAATTCAAAATACATTGAATTAAATGAAATTGAAGACACAACATATCAAAATATGTGGTATGTATCATATACAGGTACAAATTCTTCATGATGAATGTGATCATTACGTGTATCAAAAATGAACGAATAAAATCTGCCCAGAAAAGAAACTAAAGTAATCCTGAGAGGGAAATACATAGTATTAAAGACAAAAGGTCCTTAAAGTTAAAAAAACAAAATCAAACATGTTTCTAACTGAAGAAATAGAAAGGAGCAAAAATAAACACAAAGCAAGCAGAAGCAAGGAAATATAATAGCAGACATCAATGACAGAGTTGCTAGATACATACCCAAGGCAAGCTAAAGTATAAACTCATGCAAATAGTTGTAGCAAATCTCTCATAGCGACATTTTTATAATAGTTAAAAGCTGGAAACAATCACTATGCCCATCAATGGATACACACAGATAAGCAAAAGGTGGCCCATCCCCACTATGGAACATTACTGGCAATGGAAAGAAAAAAGTCCTGATACATGGTACAACATGGATGAACTTCAAAAATACACCAAAAGAAAAAGTCAGTTACACAAATACTATTTTGAATAATTATATTTCTATGAAGTTTCTATAAAAAGATAAATTATAAAGATAGGAAGCAAATCAGTGATTGTGTGGGGATGGGAGT
Source organism: Dolichotis patagonum (assembly GCA_004027295.1). Lineage (NCBI taxonomy): Eukaryota > Metazoa > Chordata > Mammalia > Rodentia > Caviidae > Dolichotis > Dolichotis patagonum. Next base: position 72,015 of record PVJX010004787.1, read on the forward strand.
GGAAACTGACTTAAAACAGCCATGAAGGAAACTTTTGGAATTAATGGAAATTAATGGAAATGTTCTAAAACTGGGTCATGGAGGAGGTTGCACAACTGCTCTAATTTACTAAAACTTGTCTAACTGTATGCTTTTTTTGACAGGGTTTTGCTATGAAGTTCAGGCTGGTAATGAACTTACTATGTAGCCCAAGCTGGCCCCATCTCATGGCAATTCTCCTGCCTCAGCCTCCTGAGTACTGGGATTACAGGTATGTGATACCATGCCTGGCCTTAACTACTATTCAAATGAGCAAAGTTTATGATATAGTAGTTAGGTCTCAAGAAAAGTTTTTTTTTCTTTTTGGTGCTGGGAATTGAACTCATGACCTTACACTTGCAATGCAGGCACTTGAGCTGCTGAGCTAAATCCCTGACCCAAAAATCTGGTACTTTTAAAACCACTTAAATTGGTAAGTGAGTAATACTCTAGTAAGACTGATAAACTAACATCCAGAATGAAATATCACTACAGACCTTACAGACATTAAAAGAAAAAAACCCCAAATATTATCAACAACTGTATTCACAAGAACAACAATTTATAGGTTAAATGGATCAATTACTCAAAAAGCAAAAGCTACCTAAATTTACTCCATATGAACTGGACCCGTCTAGGAGACAGTTCTAGGGAGAGTAGAGAAACTGAATTCATAGCTTTGCCACAAGTTATACACACAATTTCCAGAAAATAGAAGGGAATACTTTCTAATTCATTTATAAGCTCAGTATTACCTTCACACCAAACCCAGAAAAAGACAGCATAAAGAAGAAAACCTACAGATCAATATCTCTCATGAATATCCCTACAAAAATTCTTTAGAAAAAAAACAATTCAGCAAAACATAAAAAGAATTGTACATCATGAACGAAGGATATAAAGCTGGTTCAGTATCTGAAAATTTATCAATGTAACCTACCATATCAACAAGGAAGAAAAATCATATGATTATGTACATAGATATGTCAAAATTCAACACCCATTCATGATAAAAAACAATCTGAGAAGTCTATGTATAACAAGATCTCCCCCAGGTTAAGGAGCACCAAACACACAATTGACATTATATTTTCTAATGGAAGACTAGCTCTTCTCCTTAAGGTTAAGGACAAGGCAGAGACATCTGCTCTCACTATTCCCATTCAACACAACACTGGAAGTTCTGGCCAATTAAAGAAAGAAAAACAAAATAGATTCTAAAGAAGAAACAAAACTGTCCAATTTGCAGATGCCTTGATATCCTACATAGAAAAAGTTCAAGGAACCTACAGAAAAATTTTAGGAACTAATAAGTAATTTCACCAAGGTCACAGAATACTAGATCAAATTGTAAAAATCAATTGTATTTCTATATATTAACAATGAACATGTGGAAATCAAACTTAAAGCTACTAACATTTAGAATTGTTCAAAAAATCAAATACTTCGGTTTAACAAAGGTTTCCCAGAACTTTTGGGCTGAAACCTAGAACGGGTGAAAGAAAAAAGCTGAAGAATGAAATGAGCAGAAAGACAGACATTCAACATTAATGGTTTGGAAGACTTACTAAAGATATCAACTCTCCCCATTTTGATTCCAAGTTTAACATGATTCTTATCAAACCATGAGCAAAAAATTGTAGGTAAATATTGATACTCTTATTCTAACATTTATATGTAAAGGCATCATCCCAGAATAACCGAAAAATTAAGAGGGATTACTCCATCTAAATTTAAGAATCATAATAGAGCTATAGTAATCAAGACATTGTGGTATTGGCAGAGAAATAGACATAATTCAATGAAATAGAACAGAAAACCCAGAAATAGACCCATCTTAGGAAGGCCAAATGATTTATTAAGCCATAATGATTTAGTGGCTTATGTAAAAGGGAGTCCAAAAGTAAGTTTCATGATTAATTTCATTTCAGGGCATAATTATACTACCGAAGACCTGATTTTTCTTTTTTCTCTCCTTCCTTGCTTTCTCTTCCCTCTCTCCTCTCTTCCCTCTCTCTCTCCTTTCTTTTCTCTCCTCTCTCTGTTTTTTTCTGATGCTAGAGATTAAACTTCAGGCCTCACACCTGCTAGCAACTAGTCTACCACTGACATACATCCCTAGCACCCTCCCTACAACACACTTGGCTTAATTGCCTAGGCTGGCCTTGAACTTGCAATCCTTTTGCCTCAGCTGCCCAAACAGCTGGGATTACTAGTGTGTGCCCCCATACTTGGCTATAATATAGCTGTATGCTAAGGCTACATCATATGCTGTCAACAAGTTTGCCACCAACTTCTGCATACTTTCATTTCCTGAAGAAAAAAATTGGATATCTACCCACATCTTTAGCATAATCCTTGCAACATCTTTGTTTGGTCAATCCATTTGGTTTATTTGTTTTTTTGAGGCAAGGTCTTACTATGTAGTGCAGGCTGGCCTTGATCTCTCATAGGTAGCCCAGGTTGGTTTCATATTCAAAGCAATCCTCCTGCCTCAACCTTCTCAGTGCTGGGATTATAGGCATGCACCACCACGCCCTGCCTGGTCAACCAATTTTTGACAATAGGCCAAAAATGGTGTCAATGGAGGCAAGGAAATTTATTCAACAAATAGTATTATTAAAGTGATTGGTCATCCATAAACCAAAAGGTTAATTCAAAACAAATGATAAATGCCAATGTAAAATTTAAAATAACTTTTAGAAGGAAAATAGACAACCTTCAGAATTTAGGGAAAATAAAAAGTTCTTACCAAACACATGGTCTATAGAGAAAAAAGTTGGCAAGAGAAAAAAAATGTTGGGTGGATTTCATTTAAATTGAAACATTTTGCTCTACAAAAGTCCCAGTTGAGTTACAAACTGGAAGAAAGTATTTCCAAACCATATACATGACAGAGGACTTATGTCTAGAATATATGAAAAACTCCCTAAATCCAACAGTTACAATAATTTTAAGAATCCAATTAGAAAACAGGCAAAAGATACAGACTCTTCAAAAAAGAAGATACATGGATAGCAAATAAAGAAAAGAGACAGTCAACATCACTAGCCATTGTAGATATGAAAGTTGAAACCACAGTCATGGGTGAGGGATGCAACTCGCCTGCTGATTATTTGCCATAGCCCTGGGTTCTATTTCCAGCTCTGGGAAGGGACAGACACAATGAGACACTGCATACTCATTTGAAGATTGAAATAAAGTAAAAAATGACAACACTACATTCTGTTGTGAATGTGGAGAAACTAGATCTGACATGTACTGCTGGTGAGAATGCAAAATGACAGTGGAGTCCTCTGAAAAACAGTTTAGGTGCCTCAATAATACTAAACATACACTTACCACATGATACAGCAATTGCACTCCCGGGCATATATGTCAGAGAAATAAAAACTTATGGCACAAAAACTTGTATACAATGTCTATAATGGCTTTATTTGTAGTAGCCCATAACTGAGTATCATCCATTTTTTTTAAGAGGTGGACTAAACTAATTGTGGTATAGCCATATAAAGGAATACTTCTCAGTAATACAAAGGAGCACACTCTTCATACTTTCAGCAACTTTAGTGGATTTCAAGGGCATTCTATTGACTGAAAAAAGTTTCCTAATGTTACATATGTATGGTATGTCTTTCAAAATAACAGAATTACAGGTATGATGAACAGATTAGTGTATTTTAGGGGCTATGGGTTGGGTGGATAGCATGAAGAAGTTATTTGTGGGAATGGAACATTCTGTATTTGATTGAGGTGAGAGTTAAACAAAGCCAATATATGGTAATTTTACACAGAACTATTCTTATGCACATGCACACACATGGTATATTGCAAAAGTGTGAAATCTGAGTAAGGCCTATAGATTGCAGCGATATAAATTTCTTGGTCTTGGCTGGGGATTTAGCTCAGCAGCATAAGCACCTGCTTGGCAAGCATGAGGTCATGAGTTCAATTTTCTGGTACCAAAAAAAAAAATTTCTTGGTTTTAACTTTGTACCACAATAACATAAGACAGTATAATGGGAGAAGTTAGACACCTGGAACCTCTCCATATTATTTTTGCAATTTCTGAGAGACTGTTGCAATTTTAACATAAAAATTTCAAAAGGTTTATGCACTTAATAATACATATATCAAACAAAACCAGGAGAAGTTAAAGGAGAAAGAAAAATCCATAAGAAACAAAAACTAATAAAACTGAAAGGAACAAGGAAAGTCCATATTAAAGATTTCAGTTCGACTCTGCCAGCAATTGACACAAGTAGTCAAAGACTAAGTAAAATATAAATGGCCTGCACAACACTAACAACTGGTCTTGTTAACAAACACCACTAACAGCAGACCATTAACAGCAGATTAAGGTCTTTCTTTCTTCCTTTCTTTCTTTTTTTTGGACAGAGTCTCACTATGTAGTTCAAGCTGGTCTTGAACGCACTGTGTAGTCCAGGCTGGCCTTGAGCTCCTGGAATCAATCCTCCTGCCTCAGTTTCCTGAATGCTGGGAATACAGGCATATACCACCTGGCAGCAGAATACAGTTTTCAAGTGTATTCACTAAGGTAGACCATATTTTCTACCATAAAATTTTTTAACAAATTAAAAAAATACCAGTAGAAGTCATACAGTACATATTTATGGATCACAATAAAATTAAAATATAAATCATTGTTAAAAATATATTAGGATAATCTTCAAATATTTGGAAATCAACACACTTTTTTTTCTGAGACGAAGTTTCACTATGTAGTTCAGGATGGACTTGAACTCACTGTGTGGCACAGGCTGGTCTTGAACTCGAGGTGATCCTTTAGCCACAACCTACCCAATGGTAGGATAACAAGGGTGCACCAGCACACGCAGTTTAATACATTTTAAAACAATCCACATTGCCAAAGAAGAAATTGCAAAGTGTGCCAGATAAAACTGAATTATAATGGAAATATAACATGCAAAATTAGTTGAATATAGCTAAAATTCAGAATAAAATTTATTTATTCATATGTTAATATAAGGAAAAAAAGAAGATAAAAAATGAGTAACCTATCCTATAACCCAAAGAAGCAAGAAAAAAAGGGTTGGGCATGTAGCTCAGTGGTATAGTGCTTGCTTAGCATGCAAAAGGCCCTGGGTTTAATTCCCATTGTTGATAAAATAAAGGAAATCCGACAAGTAAATTAAAAACAGCTAACAAACAATAGAAAAAATCAGTGAAATCAAAAGCTGCTACCTAATAAAACAAGGAAATTATAAGAAAAGTGAACCAACTAGGGTGGGGTATATGTGGCTCAGTGGTACAGCACTTGTCTAGTATGCACAAAACCCTGGGTTTGATTCCTAGTACTGAGTGGAAAAAAAGAAAAAATATAAACTATACACCAATAGTCTTCATAGACACACATACAGAAGTCATTGCACAGTGTTAATATAATAAATCCAGTAATATAAAAGGTCCAGTATATTATGATAAAGTTGGGTAAACCCAAACAGTGCAAGGCACTGTAATTAACTATATTAATAGAGTAAAATAGAAAGGTGATACGAACATCTTAACAGATGTACAAAAGTATTTGACAAAATTTAACACTTATTCATTATAAAAACTCTCAATAATTAAAAAATAATCGAACTTCCTGAACCTGCTAAACAGTATCTGTTTTAATGGTGAAAAACAAATGATTTTCTCAAGCAAAAATTAGAAACAAGGCAAGGAAGTCCATTTGCACTATTTCTGAAAAGAAAACCCTGGCATGGTGGTTTACACATATAATCCCAGCACTCAGAAGGCTGAGGCAGGAGGATTACTGTGCATTCTTGAGGCCAGCCTGGGCTATAGTAAGTTGAAGGCAAGCTTGAACTATATATAGAGACCCTGTCTCAAAAACAAAACAGGAAACAAAATAAAAACAAAAAAATTATTCAACTTTGCCCTGGATTTCCTAAGTCCTAGCTAATGAAATAGGGGAGAAAAAAACTGCAGGGGAAGAAACAAATAAAGCTGTCTTTATTTGCAGAAAATATAATGCTGGACATGGTGGTTCATACCTGTGATCACAGCACTTGGGAGGCTGAGGCAAGAGGATCACCAAAATTTCAAGGTTAGCCTGGGCTACATAGTGAGTTTGAGGGCAACATGAACTATACAGTAAGACCCTGTCTCAAAAAACCATAAATGAAACCAAATCAAAACAAAACAAAAAAAAAAACCCCATGAATACATGTTTATGTAGCAAATTCTAAAAGGACTACTGAGAAAGATACTAGAACTAACAAGGCAATTTATTAAGGGCTCACAATGCAGAGTCAGTACCAAAAATCAATTATAGTTCTATATAGTAACAATGATCAATTATAAAGTGAAAAATTTTAAAATGCAACAGAAAGCATTAAATACTAAGCAATACATTTATCAAAACAAAAGTCTACAAACTGGAAACAAAATCTTGCTAAGATAAATTAAAGAAAACTTGAATAAGTGAAGATATATACCATGGTCATTGACTGGAAAATTCAAAATTGAAAATACCGAAATTGAAGGTATAGTTTCAATGTGACCCTAATCAAAATGCAGAAATCTTTGCTTTTGTAAGGAAAATGACAAGATGTTACCAAAAATTATATGAAAATTATGGACTCTAGAGTAGCAGAAACAATGTCAAACATGGAATAGGTAGTTAGAGAACTTACACTACCTGATTACAAGATTTTACTAGCAACACTACAGCAATCAAGATAATGTACTGATGTGTCTGTGCGTCTGTGTGTGTGTAAACACAGAGCCCAGAGAAAGACCCACTATGCTTATTCAAATGGTGTTTGATGAAATCACCATGGTTATTTAATGAGGAAAAGGATAGCCTCTCAGCAAATTTTATAAAAGAGTTAACTATTCCTTTTGAAAAATGTGGATCTTCACTCCATACTACATAGAAATATTAACTAAAAATGAATCACAGACCACATTGTAAATGGTAAACCATACAACTTCTAGAAGAAAATAACAAGATAAAAATGTTTTCATTAGGCAAAGACTTTTTAAACAGAATATAAGAAATACAAAGAATAAGGGGCTAGGGGTGTGGCTCAGTATTAGAGCACTTTCCTAGCACATATGAGGACCTGACTTCAATCCTCTGCACTGATTGAACTCTTAAGAAAAAAGGCGTAAATTTAGCTTTATCATAATTATAACTTCTTTTCCAAATACTACTGAGAAAATGAAAAACAACTCATGTTCAGGGACAAAATATTCACAAAATATATATATGTCAAAGAACTCATATTCAGAATACATTTTTTAAAAACTCACATAGCTCAGTTTTAGAAGATAATCAAGTAACCTGATAACGAACAAAAACATTTAAGCAGACAATTCAAGAAAATATACAAGTAGAGGCCAGGGATTTAGCTCAGTGGCTAAGGCACTTGCCTGGTAAGCGCAAGGTCATGATTTCGAGTGCTGGTACAGAAAAAAAAAAGAAAGAAAGAAAGAAAGAAAATATACAAATAACCAACAAACGCATGAAAAGATACTCGATATCTTTAGTCAACAAGAAATACAAATTGAAACCACAATGAGATAGTATTACAGACTCAACAGCATGACTAACGTGAAAATCTGATAATAAAAAGCATTGGTGAAAATGTGAAGCAAGTGGAAATTTTCATACATTGCCAGTAGGCATATAAAATGACTAGGCTTGGTGGCACACACCTGTAATCCCAGCACTTGGGTGGCTGAGGCTGGAGGATCATTGTGAGCCTGAGGCCACCCTGGGCTACATAGTGAACTCAAGGCCTAAACTACACAGTGAGACCCTGTCTCAAGAAAAAAAAGGTGGGGGGTGGATGTCAAATTGTGTTAATGCTTTAGAAATAATTTTTAAAGCTTCTTATAAAATTAAACATAAAAGATACATTTTCTATTTTACATGAGCCAGATATTCTGCCTTTTTAAGCTCTGGAGATTGAACTAAGGGCCTTCTCATTGAGCTACATCCCAGCTCTTTTATTTTTTAATTTCTTCTTTTGTTTTATTTTATTTTATTTATTTATGGGTACCGGGGACTGAACTCATGACCATGTGCTTGCAACGCAGGCGCTTATGCCGCTGAGCTACATCCTCAGTCCTTCTTTTACTTTTTGAGACAAAGCCTCACTCAATTGCTAAGTTACCCAGGCTGAGATTGAGTTTGTGATTCTCCTGCCTCAGCCTTCCAGAGTGCTTTGGTAGGATAACAGACATGCACCGCCATAGCCAGCTTGAAATTGTTTTGAAGTAGTTAAGAATAATAAAAACATAAGTCCCCAAAAGCATTTGTACATGATTGTTCATATCACTTTAATTCAGAATAAACTAGGAATAACTCAAATATGCAGAGCAACTGGAAAGAAATCCAGCTATTTCCATATAATGCAATAGTGCTCAGCAATCAAAAGGAGCAAACTGCTGCACATGTACAACAAGGATGAATTTCAAAAATGGGTTGAGCAAAAGAAAGTGGACACAAAGCGCATGTTGTAGGATTCCATTTAGATGAAATTCTGAAAGAGCCCAAACTAATTTATAGTGACATATCAGTTATTGCTTGCAGCTAGGGATGTGGGAAATCAATCGTTAAAAGTGGCTGGGGGAATATTTGAAGGTTATAGAAATGTGTTGCATTTTAATTGTGGTGGTAGCTACACAGATGTAAACATCAGCATTTATTGGCTATATAACTTTAAATGGTAAGTGTTCATGCATATAAGTTATACTTAAATAAAAGTACTATATGTACTTTACACTTTGAAAGACAAAGTGTAAAGTACATACAGGCAGTCCTCACTTGGTATAGTTGTACACAACCTAAAAACTCTATGCAAGCAAGGTGCAGCAGTGCACATCTGTAATCCCAGCTGCTCAGGAGGCCTAGGTAAGAGGACTACAAGTTGGAAACCAGCCAGAGCAATTTATCAAGATGCTATCTCAGAATAAATAATAAAAAGTGCTGTGAGCACCTCAATCAGTGAAGATCATTTGATAAAATTTAACACTTAATTATAAAAAAGCTCAACAAGAGATTGTGGCTTCCCTCACAATTTCCCTCCGGAGCTTTCTTTTTTACTTTCTCTCCTAGAAGTTGGTTGCCATGTTTCGAGGACAAGAAGTTAAGGTAGAACTCCAGCTAAAACCCGTAAGAAACCCACGAGGAAAAGGATTTTACCAATAACTCTGTGAGTACATTTGGAAGTGTATCCTTCCTTAGCAAACCCTTAAAACATAACAGACCTAGGTGACACTTTAATTGTAGATTTGTGAGAAACTTTGAGACAGAGGCAGCCAGAAAGACCCTACAAAGATTCCTGACCCCAAAAAACTTAAGAAATAATGAATGTTCGTTTTAAGCTGGTAGGTTTTGGGATAGTTTTTTACAGAGCAATGGATAACTCATACATTACTAAAAGTGTGCAGTTTAAACATAGTAACAAGGAAACATAGACCACAAGTTAAGGGTATTATATCAAATAAATGACTTACAGTCTATAGAAGTGTCACTTTCATATAAACAAAGCAAGACTGAGGGAAAGTCTCAAATTAAAAGAGGACTAAAGTGACATAATCACTAAATGCAATGTGAATCTTAGACTAAAAACAACATTATAACATAATGCTAAAGTCTGATTATAGACCGTGCATGAGATGATATCACATCAATGCTGTTTTCTCATTTTCACTATTGAAATTCAGTTATTTAAAAGAATGTGCTGTATCCCATGGCATGGGCAACTATTTCAAAGTGAGCAAGGTATATTATGTAGCTATTTTGGATTTACTACTGTCTTGTTTGAAGTTCTTTATTGCATTTATTGTTTTGTTTTTTATTGGTTCTATTCTGTTCTGTTTTGTTTGATTTTTATTAAGTCTGAAGGTATCTGCAGCTATTTTAAAGACAACAAGAGACATTATGGTAACTACTGTTGATTTTGTATTGTTTTGAAGTCCTGTGTCACTTATACTAGTTTGCTTTTTATTGGTTTTAGTCTGTTTTATTTTGTTTGGTTTTATTCTCTTTAAAATAAATAAAATAGAAAATACACAATGATGCCAGGCATGGTGGCACATGCCCATAATTTCAGTGCACAGGAGGTTGAGGCAGGAGGATTGCTGCGAGTTCGAGGCCAGCCTGGCCTACAAAGTGAATTCAAGGCCAGCCTGAACTGCATAGTGAAATCCTGTCTCAGAAACGCAAAAAAAAGCGAGAAAGAAAAAGAAAATACATGAACTATTTAAGAATAAAGAGGCATTATATATGTGTATATATGTAACTTACTCCAAAATGGTTTCTAAAAAATAACTTGTGTATGCACACAAATATAAACATTACATATATATACACACACCATCGTAGGTGAGCAATACCATACCCACATATATACAGCCAGGCCTTTGTACCTGTGGGTTCCATGTCCATAGATTCAACCAACTACAAATCAAAATATTTTTATAAAAGTTATGAATGCACCAAACATTATATAGATATTTTTTCATTTCATCATTTCCCAATGATACAACATAACAACTATTTACATATAATTTACACTGTAGTAAATATTATAAATAATGCAGAGGTCATTTAAAAGTATATAGCAGAATAAATGTAGATTATTTGAAAATACTACACCATATGTGAGCATTCCCAGATCTTGGTATCCACTGGGGATCCTGGATACTGAAGGACAAAAATATATACACATAAAGATATGACACATACATATATGTGTATATATAAACATGATTGGTTGTATACATGTCTGAGAACAATTCAGGAAATTTAGCCTAACAGATTTGACAATAAATGCACCTGGCTGTAGACCACACAGTTCTTTACATAGTTCTTGCAACTGTTCTGTAACTTTGAAATCATTTCAAAATTGAAAGTTTAAAACTTCATGTGAAGATATCTATTAAAATTACAAACCTATTCAATCTTTGACCCAGTAATTCCAATTGCATGTCTGGGAATTCACCAGATAGATACACAACATATGTACAAAATGACGCAGGCAAAAGGCTATTCAATGCAGTTGCTTGTGATGCTGGAAACAGACTGGAAAATAACCCAATGGAATGCTAAGTAGTTATTAAGAAGAAACTTTCTATGAATATGGAAAAATTTTTGAAGATTACACTAAAGAAAGCAAGATATATAGTGGTGTATTGTATGCTATTTTTTGAGAAATGTGGAACAATAAAAATAGATATGTTCATATTTGCATGAAGAAATGAAAGGATACTTAATACTAATAAAATGTTTACTTATAGGGAGAGCAGGAAATAAGGTAGAAAAGGAGTAGGATCTGGAGGGAAGTGAGACTTAGCAATACTTATTATATTACTATTTTGATTTTTCAGCCATTTAAATGTTTCAAAGAATGAAATGAAAATTACCAAAATTGAGATATATGGTAGACTTATAAGGCTTCAAATAGAAATGTTCCTTTAGCTCTTATTAAGGAATAAATATCCATATATATTAAGTTGCATGACATTATATAGTATATACTGTAAAATGATCCCTGTTGTATAAAAAAACACATATAGTATATATATGACATATATGTTTGCATAACCAGCTATTAATGGCAGTGATCTCTTGAGGGGAGACTGAAGCATGAAAAAGGGAGTGGAATATGTTTTCTTTTCTTTACTTTTCTTTTCTTTTTTTTTTTTGTACCAGGGATCGAGCTCACGACCTCGTGCTTGCCAGGCAGGCGCTTAAGCCACTGAGCTAAACCCCCAGCCCTATGATGTTTTATTTTCTTAAATTTCTTTTTAAATTGAATTACAATTCATAGACAACTAAATGCAAGAGGTTTAAGTTCAGTGAGTTTTAGAAAACATATACACCCACATAACCAACCCACCTTTATCAAGACATGGAATATTTCTATTTTCCTGGGAGAGAAAAGTACTACCACTATTTATTTTATCAGTTTCAACTTTAAAATGCTAAGGACTCCATAGGATGCCTTTTATATACCAGCATACATTCTTTCAAGTGTACTCATAATATTAAACTTCAATAATTTTGTTAGGATTACTGTACTCTTTTCAACATTCCTCCTCTGAAATGTTACTGTTTGTAAAACAAAGACAGATGGTGAGAGAAACTGAGATTAAACATTTCCATGGGTAGGTGGGACTGTAGCTTCATGATAGAGCATTGGCTTGGCATATACAAGGTCCTGGGTTCAATCCCCAGAACTGGGAAAAGAAATTCTATGGAGATCATGCAATCATATGAAAGCACTTTAAATGCAAAAAATAAAAATAGCCCAGTAAGTTATGATCCAAACAGAAATACAGAAGGAGAAAATAACCAAATACTAGGACTAGTCTTTTAAATGGAGTAAATGTGAATTAAATACAATGCTAAGATTGTACAGGTGCTGGAAGTTTTTTCATAGTGAAAAAAAAAAAAGACCAGGAAGAAAAATAAGTCAGAGTTAACTCAGTCACAAACCCAAACACATGCCAATATAGAGCTATCAGGAAGCTTATCATGCTCAGCCTTATAAAGATCTACCCAACTAAATAGGTTATCACACTGGAATAAATCTAATATTAATGAAATTGTGATCATATGTCCAACTATACAATATGTACACGAGGATGTTTCTCAGAATTCCAAATTAGACATGCCTACAACTCAACTCGAGTTCTCTTAAATCCACCCTTCTTTAGTCTTTCACATCTCATTAAACAGTACTTTTAACAACACAGTCACTTAACCTGTAAACTTGGAAATCATTCTTTTTTGTTTGTTTGTTTGTTTTGTTTTTTGGTATCGGGAATTGAACTCAAACCTCACGCTTGTCAGGCAGGCGCTTATGCCACTGAGCAAAATCCTTGGCCCCCTGAAATCATTCTTAATACCTTCCTGCATCCACAGTCTTTATTCAATCAACAATATTTTTTGATATCACTTAGCAGGCAAGGATCTCATCAGACACTGAGGAACATAATAATAAAATAATCCCTGCTGTCATGGAGTTTATATTCCACCTATTCCATCATTAGGTCTTATTGAATCTATGTTCTAAATATATCTCCAATCCGTGCATTTATTCCCATATTTACACTCTTCCCTTTAATCCAAGCCAGCACTGCTTTTCACCAGGAACACCACCATAGTCTCCCATCTGGACTTCCTGTCTCCACTTGTAACTCTCATAAGTCACTTCTCCATATAGTAGTATGGTAATCTTTAAAATTCAAACCATATTTTGTCACTGTCTTACTTAAAATCATTAATAGCTCCTAAGTACAAAGATAAATAAAATTCAGAATCTTTAATGTAGTTTACAAGGCTCTACCTTGTCAGTTTCAACCATTTATTTTCCATTTTCAGCCTCCCTAGCCCTTTTCAAGTACTTGAAGTACTTGTTTTTATGACCTTAACACGTGCTATTTACCCTGCCTGACAATTGCTTTTTTTACTTTCCTTGTTACATACCTAACTTATCCTTTAGAGATTACTCTATGAAGAGTGATCAAAATATACAGTGAATATTTTGCTATGCAAATGGATGAATGAACCACCAGTAGACTTAGACAGACATCAGTGTTTACTGTTTTTGGATGGGCTTTGTCTACCATACACCTAAGATAAAGGAAGCCTCAACTTAAACCAAAATTGGTTTAGGCTTATCGTACTCTCAAACTATGTTCTCACACAGAGGACCCTGGACCTTGTATTTTTGAAAGCAAATTAATATTTTAAAAATAAATAGCTTTTTCATAAATTAGCAATGAAAAATCAGAAAAAGAAACAATACAATACTACTTGCAAGGACATCCAAGAACACCAAATAAGTAGGGATAATTATTGAAAAATATGTAACATCTCTTCACTTTTTACAACAGCAAGGAAATGTAAACAGCCAAAGTGTCCATCAACTAAAGAATGGATAAAGAAAATATGGTATGTATATACAATGGAATACATTTCAACCATAAAAGGATAAAATCCTGTCATTTGTGACAATAGATGAAACTGTAAATTATATTTGGTGACATAAACTAGGCATGAAAGCTAGGCGCTATGTCATCTTACTCACATGTAGAATCTAAAGGGCTGACCTCATGGAAGTTGAGAGAATGATTACCATGGACTGGGGAGTGTGGAGGGAGATGGAACAGTTATAAAGGAACAAGAAGTTCTACAGTACAGGTAACAATAATGTATGATGTAGTTCAAGAAGCTGGAAGAAAATACTTTGAAAGTTTTTATAAAGAAACGATAAAAGTTAGAGCAGATGGGTATGTGTGAGCTGTTACAAACACTACATAATGTATACATGTATGTAAACATTATGTAGCATCCCTAATTAATATATACAATTTTATGTTTTATATATCCATTTAAAATAAAAGTTTAAAAAGAGGATTTCTTCACTAAAATCTACAAAACATAGCTCAGGGAATTTTAAAAGATCTAATTAAACGAACATATATACCATGTTCATGGATTGAGAAGCCTCAATATTGATAAGATGACTCCTTTCCTTCCTGCTTTAGATTCAGTGCAATCCCATTCAAATCCCTGGAGGATTTATCCCCCCGGAAACTGAAAAGATGGTTTTATTTGGAAAGACAAAGACCAAAAATAGTAAAACTATTTATATAGAAGAAAAGACTTGCAAGACTTAGCTACTGATTTCAAAATTTATTATTATAAAGTTGTAATAATCAAGAATAAAGCTGGGGGTTTAACTCTGCAGCACAAGCACCTGCCTGGCAAGCACAAGGTCATGAGTTTGATCCCTGGTGCCAAAGAAAAAAAAAATAAAATAAAGAAATAAAATAAAATAAAAAAATGTATAATACTGGCAATATAATAGAAAAATAGATCACTGTGTAGAAATTGAACTACATAGGTCAGTGAAAAATTTTCAATGGAGGTACTAGAATAATTCAATAGATAAAGGAAACTTTTCAATAAATGATGCTGAAAAGTATAGGGGGAAAAATGACTCTCAATTCCTATCCTCATTGAATTGTCACCTTGTTCTGCAGTGAAAACTACTTTAAATAAGGTAAATACAAAGAAAAAGTCACCAGAGATATTCACTGTCTCTTCCAACATATTGTTAAGATCAGGTATTACACAAGGTAAGTCCAGCACATGCAAATCACACATATTTATTGAGAGGCTCGCCTTTCTTGAATTCCAAACTGTAGCAGAACCTTCAGGTAAGCATCAGAATCCAGGTTAAAAACACCAAGTTATCTGATTTCCTGACTTCCTTTTAGAGACCAAAACAAAGGTAACATCTTATAATGAAGTTAACATAGTGTAGGCTACAAAATCTATGGCAGTAAAGAAACATTGCAAATAACCACAATCTTTATCTTCCTATTAATATTCTTTTAGTCTTGACTCACAAGTAAGTCTTTCATTTTTTTCAGTTTCTATATTACCCACTGTACTTAATTTTGCTCTTTAGAAGTAACTGCTTTTTTTTTTTTTTTTTGGTATGGGTATCAAACTCATAACCTCAGGCTTGTCAGCAGACACTTGTGCCACTGAGCTATATCCCTGGCCTGGGCAAAACAATCTTTATTGGGTTCAGACCAGGAGAGTCCGTGGGTCTTGAGGAGCTCTCTAAACTTGTTGATTTTCTTCTTTACATTCTTTCAGTCTGTTTCCATAGCCTCATGATCTGCTGCTTCTCTCAGTAATGGATCTTGGCCTTCTCCTAAAAATATGGAATGCTTCGCGAATTTGTGTGTCATTCTTGCACAGGGGCCATATTAATGTTCTGTGTAGTATTCAAATTTTAACATGTGCTGCTGAAGCAAATATTCTAATCTTTCTGGTTTATGTTTTAAGTTGTAAGCTTCCAAATCACTGGCAGAGAAACAATGGGAAATTTTATTTGCAAGAAGAAAAGAAGAGACAATATGACAGATAGTGAAGATCCTTGGTTGTATAGCTTTGAAATTTATGCTTTCGGGCCAGGGGCCAGGGATTTAGCTCAGTGGCTTAAGCACCTGCCTGGCAAGCGTGAGGTTGTGAGTTCGATCCCCGGTACCAAAAAAAAAAGAAATTTATGCTTTCTTAAGTCCCATTCTGTTCTGTTTTGTTGTGTTTAATTTTACCCCCCTTAAAATAAAATTAAAAATGTATATATATATATAAAGAGGGGAAAAGAAAGTGCTCTAAAGGATATAACTGCATGTATGTTTAATTGTGTAAGATAGATGACCACATTACTATTTTTGTTAGATTGTTGAGCAGAACTGTTAATAGTCTCACTGTTTGAATGTCTACTTCGTGTGCTTTAATTTTGTAACTTGAACAACTATTTCCAATGATGACAGTATGTAACTTACCAAGTGGTGATTTCTTAGTGTTTTTGTTTTTGTTTTGTTGTTGTTCTTGTGGTTCTTTTATTTTTTGCCTTTGGAATTCTGTACTGATGCTACCCTTTTTCTGTTTTGTTTGGTTGTTTTCTTTTTTGTTTTTTCTCTTTAAATAAAATTAAAAAAAAATTTTTTTAAAAAAAGGAATGAAGTTCCTATCCATCATTCTATGCTAACTTGAATTCACTTAAAGCATTTGAATTAGCCTGATTTCCTGCCTCAGGTAGATTATAAGGAGAGAAACTTTTTGTACTATACAGAATGATGGATCGGACAGGGATGGGAGACAGTGCAGCTTCCAGTGATGTTCACAAACTAGTTTGAAAAGCAAAGCTCTGTGTGAAAAGCAGTCTAGCACACTCAGTCATAAGAGGCTCTTCTGTGGAACCATAATTTTTGAGGCTTAGGTTTAGCAGCTTCCAAAGAGTCTTATCTTTAGATTTATTGAAATGGTTGGCTAACTTTTCAGCCAGAATGTCTACTGATAGTGACAGACTTCTCAAGTAGAAAATGAAAAAGTCATGCCTTGAATGAGAAGTGCTAAACAGTGATTCTGAGTTATAAATATACAACTTGTACAGTGCAATGATCAAAGTTTGCTCTCCTATTTTTGGATCAATACAATTCAAATATCAAGGTAAAATTTAAAAATATAAAATATTTAATAAAAAATGTTACTTACCCTACAAGATCCTAAATACTGGGGCTTATCTGATATTGCCATGCCAGACATGTCCCATCTTAGGACCTTGGATCTTAACACCAGAGAGATTTTTCCCCAAAACCTTTGAAAAGATTTCATGCTAGAAGAAAGCCTCTTTATGATTGACTTTAATTTTATAAAGAATTTCTCCCCTTGGAAGGCAGATTCTTGCCCAAGCAATCAGAATCATCCCTATCTTCAGAGGGGATTCCTCAGAGAGGTTGCTATTGAGTCCTGAGGAATAGGGCTTCCAAAAGGAGAATTTGCTAAGCCCTGGATTAGTAGGAGTAGCACATACCTGCTAAGAATATGGCATTGTAGAGCTACAGTCACCTTGAAATGTGGGGCATAGAGTGGGATAGAGGTCTGTGGGAAAAGACTGCAAGATATGGCCATTTTTGAGTCTCCAGCACTTCAAAACCAACACAAATAATGCAGTCAGGAGGAATAAAGAAAGAAACTAAAGCTAAGGAAATCGCTAGATAGAAATTACTTTTGGAATCGGAATGTAAATCTGCAGAGCTATCGCTGGAGGCCTGGTAGCGTCTCTTTTAGACAGTCAGGGGCCACCAGGTGCAGCTTGGCGGTGGCACGAAGGCGGAAGCAGCTCACCATTACACAGAGACCAGCAGGCAGTGTCAGGAAGTGCCCTGTCACTTAAGAAGAGTCCAGGATCACTGGCCTGCAGCATGTGATAGGACAGCCAGGCACTGAGTCCCGAGTCAGCGTTCGCCACCACCATCTTGGTGACCAGGTAGTCCAGCCGTCCTCGTGGCCCAGCTCGGGGCACAGCGCATTGTCGTTGTGGTCTCCCACCAGCACACGCAGGTTCACATTGGCGCTAGCACAGGTGAGCCCTGGTCGTGGGCCTGCAGCACTGTGGTCGAAGGCGCGCTGTGAGAACACCACTCCACTCTGTGCGCTCACGGACACGGAGGACAGCAGCGCTCCAGGCTCTATGATGCCATCCACGATGAAATAGGAGACCAGACCGCTGAGTCCCAAATTCAGGTGGGAGGCTCTGACTTGCCCAACTGAGGCTCCAGGTACATTGTTGCCTGCCACGTGGCCATGTAGGAGGCCTGCTGGAAAACCGGACGTTATCATTGTGTCAACAGTGTAGAGACGATGCTTGTACTGGAGGACAGGGAGGGCTTGCTCTTGTCGGTGGCAGTGATGACGACGTACTTCAGGGTTTGTTCAGAGTCCCACTTGTTATAAGTTTGGTAATAATTATTGGAGGAAGATTTGATTTCGAAAGGTATATTTTCTCGCTTGAGATACATGAAGTCCCCATTTTCTCGTGAATCTCAATCTTGTGTTTTAAACAGAGTGACTTTGGGAATCATTACTAGAAGTGAAACTCACCTGTGGGACACTGTCATTATCCTCTAGAATTTCAGGTCTCAACAGTACACTAAGCCATCAGTCTTACTCTGTCCCTTGCTTCCAAAACCAGGCACTATTTTTTGATCTCTTTGAAATCCAATGTACTTAAAGTTTTAATTTCTCGGCTCTTATTATCAAGGCAAAACCAGCTATGAGTACTCTGGATTGCGAAGGCATACATGATCTCTGCATTGGTGTCCTTGTCCTGGTGGGTGGCCCTTAAGCTCTGATGGAGGTGCCTGGTGACACATTTTCCTGAAGGCTGGCCCTATACATATCCTGACTGAACACTGAGGGGTGACCCTTGGCATCAATCACCATGATCAGGATCTGGGTGGTATCACTTTGTGGTGGGTCACCACCATCTAAGCTTGTAAGCACTAAGTGATGGAAGCTGTACTTTTTCTGGCCCAGTGGCTTCGCTAAGATAAGCACAAAAAATTTATTTCTATTGTTGGTCTCTTTTACTTTGAAGACAACTATAGAGTTGCTAAGTTGAGAATTTTGTAAGGAATTGTTTCCAACATCAGGATCTTGTGCAGGTTCTATTGCAAATCTTGTTACTGGCTGGAGATCTT